>QEPC01007512.1:8728307-8783352 GCA_003113815.1 Sphenodon punctatus
CCCCCCCCCCCCCCCGCAGCTGTTTCCGTTTAAAAGCAGCCATAATGCTGTTTACCAAACACCCACCCCACTTCCCAAATAAAAACCAATGCAAGATGTAACATTTGGAGATGTTTGCATCCTAACGTTTCCAGGACAAGTCTACCCTCTTGGTCCACCTCTCCACAAATAAACCTCCCCTTCCCCACCTTCCAGTATTCCAAATGCTCAAAGAAGGGCAGAAAGTCCTATGCTTTTTATTCCACTTAGTTTCTCGTCATTCCATCATCTCCCCATTGTCCTCCCGAAGGCTTTACCTGGGAGACAACCAGGAAAAAGATTCCAGAGGCTGGAATTCTAGTCTTGTTTGTCTGTCTCTCTCTCCTGAAAAAGGACTTTGACCCCCTGAAGGAGGGACTCTTGGAAGGTATGTAGCAGCATACAAGGGAAATGGAGACATCAGGACCCATGTGGTTAATTCACTCAAAAGACTTAAAAACAGGGAGTGTCCTACAGTTTCTTGGGTATGAGCCACTGTGAAAATTCAGGCTAAGATGTGATCCACAACTGTAGATTCACTGTGAGGCCTGTGCTACACCCATAGTAGCTATTAGGAGGTGAAACGACAGCATCAAGTTAACTCTGTATTTATAATACAAAAATACAAGAGAGCTCATGGAGTCTAGTGGACAAGATGTTGGACTTGGACCTGGGAGACCAGGGTTCAGATTCTTCCTCAGCCATGAACTTCCAGGGTGGTCTTCGGCAACTCAATGCCCCACAGGCTCAGTTACCCATCTGTAAAATGGGAATAATAATGACCCATCTCACAGGGTTGTTGCAAGGATAAACCAGCGATGAACTGTAGAGTACTTGCAAAGTGCTATAGAAAATAATACTGAAAGTGCTATAGAAATAATTTTAAACTTCTCATAGTACTGCAAAAACATACAACTGTGGTAATAGGTTCAGACTACAGTGGGACCGCCTTACAACGCAGGTCATTACAGAGTGAATTCAGTCATAAAGCAGCGTGTGATGTGGCTCTCAACCTGCCTCATAAAAAATGCAGTACACTTTTTCAATTAAAATCTCTATCTGACCATTCAACAAGCAATTTATGGGGCAAAGAGCTGGGGGAAACCTGACGGAAGAGGCACTGCATAAATGGCAGTGTCCAACTATGAATTTAGCCTGTGTCTTGGGTGGGCTCTTGCAAGCCATTGTAAGGCAGGGGGCCGCTATATAAATTAAATGATTTTTTATTATTAGCTGGTCACACGTCTTAAATGATTCAGAAAGTTACAATGACTCTAAATAACTAAAATCAACTAATATTCCAAAAGCTAAAACTGCTTTCAGACTTGCATGATCACCCATGGAGAGTTCCTCTATCTACACTCCAGAATGGTTGGAAGGAATCCTGGCACCTAAGTAGGACCCTGCAGTAGGCATGTTGCACGGAGCACTGCTATGGTTTAACATCTGCGGTGGAACTCCATGCAGTGCTCCAAAAAGAAGGAGAATCTCCGTGAATATAAAAGGGCGGATTCGCTTACACCCGAGAGCTTGCCCCTGGTCAGAGCCCCATGCACAGGCAGTCAGAGAAGAGAGAGAAAGAGACGGAAACCTCCACTGGACTTTACTGCAGTCTAAGCTCTGATGAGCCCAGCTAAGCTTAGCATCCATTGCTATGGAGTGAATAGTACAGAGGCCAATGAAAGAATTAGATTTGCTTCCTCTTAATGCAACAGGCCATTCTCGAATAGCCTCCCCACAAATGGATAATTAAACTTAAAATGTACAGCATTAAACACCACCACAAATCCTAACATTTCACGCCCTTGGGTTTTCTCTCCCCATTGTTCCAAAGCCACCTCCCATTATTTGCTAAACAAAATGCCGTTGTTGGTACACAGCAACTGTACAAATATTTCCATTTTATAAAGCTGGCTGTAATTAAGTTGCTTATTCTCACGTCTGGCTGAAAATAAAGCTACCGACACTTCCTCTGTGCCTCGCCTCCGGAATAAGGCTTCACCGTGCGATTGGCATTCGTGAAGTTTCAAAAGGTCTTACTAAAAAAAGAAAAAGATCTCCCCGTAAACATTATAGTATCAATTTAGAAACACACTTTCAAGGACGATAACATATTGGCGACTGTGCTACATTTACTGGGAACCAGATGATTCAGAGCGCCTCCATCAGGAGGAGCCGATCACGAAGCTCACATCAATTTAGAATCCTTACTTATGTCAATAGCACCACCGAGGCAAATGCAGGAGGTCCTTAGTCTTCGTTCTCTCCATTTAAACTTGAGTTTACCGACAGACAGTGCTGACCAATAGAGTGGGGACTCAGCGGGCCTGGTTCTAGTCCCATCTCAGACATTCACCTGCTGTACGACACTCAACCTCTCTGTGCCTCCGTTTCTGCTCCTACCCCTTAGCTCTTGGTTATTTAGATCAGGAGTGGGGAACCTTTTCCCGCCTGTGGGACTTTCGCTGGTGCTCAGAACAAGGGAAGGTAGGGGAGGGATCCAGATCATGGATCTATTCCCTGGATCCATCCCCCTATCCTTGAGTGCATGCCCTCACCTCCATTCCCTTCCCCCTGCCTGCTCTTCCAGTGCTCGAGAGTAAGGATCAGATACAGGAACTGGAAAGGAACCTAATAATAATAAAAACAGCTGCAGGCCACATTTAACCCACAGGCTGGAAATTCCCCACCCCTGTACTATAGAAATCATCCCTATCAAACTCTACAAGACTATCATGGAAGGATGGGAACTTGCCTAACAAAGGACAAATGAAATTTAAGATAGGATCTCAAAGCCCTTAGTCACTCAAGCAAGCAATCTCATTTAGCTCTAGGGATCACCTCTAGACCAAGGGTGGCCAAAGTTCCCAACCCCAAGACCCAACATCTTCATATGGACGAAAGCCATCGACACACACGCGCACATACACACAATCCTCTCCTGGTTTCTGGTGCTCTACTGTCCCGGCTGCTGTTGGTACTCTTCCTCAGAACTTCTCATTAACTGCTGAGACTCAGGTGCAACAAAGCAAGACACGGGACTGTTAAGGCAGTGCGGGGTCCTGGACCAGACCTGGCTGAGAGCCACACTTAAACTGCCGAAGACGGCTCCCAAACCAGCACGACCACTCCTGATCTAGACTGTCAACTCCCTTGGGATAAAGACCACTTTGTTGTTATGGGCTTGTACAAGAAGGTGCCAATCGAACACTGGGGGCCTTCTTAATAATAATGATGATGTGGTAAGGTCTACTCGTTTGAGTAAAGACTATAATATATAATAGCCCATTAGGGCCTGCTCCTGCTATCAGTGAAGCCAAAAGCTTAATATTCATTGGCTCCACTGGGAACAAGATACAAGGCCCACAATATATACGGTCCCCAGAGCAGCAGGGCACAGAGCTCTGTACCTGGCAGGATCGGGACCAGAGGCAGAGGTAAGACTAATATTTCATATTCTGCATGTGTGAAACCCCAGCTAGTTTCCAAGGGAACAAAAACAAGGGTTTCCATGGCAACTGTTCGTTCGGCTGGCTTTTAGAGATGAAATCTTGCAGCAGTGGAGGATCTTTTTCCTTTAGCCTCCTGCCACAGATGAGAAAATACAGGTCTCATTAGCATACAAAGGGGGGGGGGGAAGAGACACCCAACAACCACAACCCACTGTCAGAGCAACCTCTTTGCTGCCGTGGATTCCATTGCTTAGGAAAACACACAAATACACACACAAATAAAACTAGCCACCGAGGGCAAACCTGGCAGCTCTGTGCCAAGCAAATACCCAAGCAGGAGCTTCCACTGAGTAAAGATTGAACTCATTAGCTCCTTGGGACTAACATGGGATCACTGATACAAAGTCCCCCGGAAATCAATGGAAAGACTCCCATATTATCTTCAACAGACCTTTATCGGGCCCTAGAATAGGGTTCCCAAATTTTTGGCCTGCATGACCCCATTGAAAGACTGAAACAGAATTCTGGAATCCCAGATGGCAACAAAGCACAGGTTATCAAACATCAATGGGGTCTCGACCTCATCTGCACATGGCATGACCCTGCTTAGGAATTCTCAACGCACTTGGGAACCCTATAGGCTCCCCCTATTGCCTGGTCCCAGTACTGTACTCTTAACCACTACACCACACTGGCTTCTCTAATTTTTAGAAGAAGAAGAAGAAGAAGAAGAAGAAGAAGAAGAAAGGCGTGCACATGTCAGAAAGAAGCTGAGCAGAGAGCAGGCCCGCCCCTTTCTGACTGACCACGCCTCTCTCTTTCCGAGTGTCATGATGCTGTAACACTTGAAAAGTAGTGGGGGTCAGGCGGGGTGCAACCGTGCAACATCGCCCCTGTACACCTCGCATATGCTCCCCATCATGCATGGACTCCCGTTTGGTTCCTCAGAGAAAAGTGCTGTTTTCTCTTGCGGGTGTTTGCAAGCAGTGTGTGGCTAAGTGCCCACGGCAGCGAGATGAAGGAAAGACTGGGTTTGGGAGACTAGGTTCCCTTCTCTCTCCCTAGAGATGTTCCCTCAAGACACGACACATCAGCAGGAGTGGTGTGAGGATGATTGCTTTGCTACTGTAATTAAGACTTCGGTCTCACAGGTTACCAAGCCAGCATTTGACCAACAAAATCTATGGCTAAGGGGAAGCAATCTAAAGATTTGGAAGTGTCTAGTAAAGCAAAATCACTCCATCCCCAGTTGCACCACTGAAGCCAGGTATCAGACTAGCCTTATTGGATTATAAATAGGTGAATGCATTGGGGCTGTAGAAAATCTGTACAAAGCGTCCTAAAAGAAGCCTTTTCAGCCCACAGACTCCAAGCATGCAAATTAGCTGGGAGAGAAAGGGCAATTGGTTCAGCTGAGGATGATGTCACAATAAACACATTGTCAGAACCTGACAATGGTGCTTGGGAACAGCATGCAGAGGTGGTAGTCTGACTGTAAAAGGCTTTGGCAAGAGTGGGTGTCGGGTGGGTTTTGGTAGTATCTGACATGGGCGAATCTGTAGCCAAAAATGGGGGTCACATCCAATAACATTAGTTCAAGCCATTCTTGGTGCTTTTCTCCCCTGTGCAGTTTTCATAGGTACCTTGTTAGTCACATGTAAATGTGCTTCCTGCCAGGTAACTTTCCTGTTCTTTAAAGCAAGCTCAGCAATCTGTCCTATGGCCCCAGACCTTCCCTCTTTCCAAAGACAGCGCAAGACCTGGCTCTTCCGCCAGGCTTTTGGCGAGGGAGACAGGTAGGAGGCTGGGAAGGGAGGGAGGGTTTTTATTTTAGTGCTATTTCTATTCTAGTTCTTTTATGTTTTATTGAATGTGTTTTATAATATGTTGTGAGCCGCCCCGAGCTGCAGTAGCAGGAGGGGGGCGGCCTGGAAATCCAACTAAACAAAATAAAAACAAATATAGGCGAGGGTCTCTCTATGGATCAGACATATCTGGATTGGTCATTTGCTAGCGTCCCAACGACTTAGTCCCCCCCCCCCCCCGGTAACATGCTGGAGAGGGAAAGGCAGTCAAAGCTATTTGTAATTTTTTCGGGTGTGACCTTCCCCTCGCACGTACACTGAAAGCAGAGGGTTTCCAGGAAACGAACAAGACGGCCGCCACAAGAACGGCGCTGCCCCTTCTACAAGTGACCAGATGGCTGCCCTGGGACGCAGACGCCAGCCTTTCGAGTTTGCAATTAAATAGGTTTCACCCCCTTTCTTGCTAGGCTGAAGGAGCAAAGCAGGACATGGATCCCCCTACATTACATGCTGACAGGTTGGAACACAGAGGCAGAGGGCAGCAAAGAAGAGAAAGCTCTACCATTACAATTAGTATTATTGGGGTAGCACTTATAGACCCTTTGCCCAACAACATAGGTGCATATACAGCTGCCTGGACTAGCTGTAACATTAACGACCTGCCCTGCAGATGCAGTAAAGCAAGGTTCAACAAGACAGCAGAGGAAGCCTCCAGGGCAGGAAGGAACAGAGGGGAAAACAAAAACAGAAAGGTAAAATAATCCCCTCCCACCCCCCAAAAAAGACAAAAAACCTCTGAATCATGGCAGAACAAGAGAGAGATGGGATGAGGATAACTGCACAGGTAGGCCTGTCCTGTAGGCAGTAAGTACGGGCAGTACTCTAAATCACTGTGAAAAGCCACCAGGTGTAAGACACAAGAATGGTTCTATTCCCTGCTCTGCTACAACGTGTTCCCATAGAAAATCAGAGATGGGGATATTATCACACCTACGTAATAGCAATGGTGTAAGGCTTACTCCACTGTGCAGCAAGCAGCCAGAGATTTTCAAATGGAAAAGGGTCAGGGAGGTGCAAATAAGTGATTATTAAACCTTCCCAGTATATACCAGGAGTGGCCGAAGTTCCCAACCTTAAGAGGCACATCCCAAAATCTTCATATGGCCAACAGCCACAAGACACACACCTCTTCTGATTAGTGATTGGCTGGTGAAGCCACAATGCGCTGGAGTCCTGGCTGCTGAGATTCTGAGAAGCAGCTGTGATTCAGCTGCCGGGACTCTGGTGCAATGAAGACGGACACAGGACATTTAAGACTGCGGACTGGCCTTGGCAGGGATCCCCACTTGAACAGCCCAACAGCCCTCTCCCAGACTGTAGTCTGGCCACCTCCAGTGTATATATAGGACAAACTCTCCAGATAGTTTGTGGGAGACATGGGGTTTGTCCAAATTTAAGATAACGGGGGGTGTTTTCAGACATGACGCTAACCCCAGTTTAACCACACAAACATTCCTTATGCATGTTGCAGGGCTGCATAGGGCACCAATACAGCCCTGCAACATGTCTAAGAAAAGTTCAAATGTGGTTAAACTGGGGTTAGTGTCATGTCTGAAAACACCCCCAGATTACACAGTAAATGCTATTGGGGGGGGGGGGACACAAAACCTACGGAATGAGGCAGAGTCCAGATTAGAGTGATCTGGCCAGGGGTTTTCTAGAGTATTGTTTTAATTCTATGGAGATTTTTCTCTATAACATCTTAAATTAAAATCTGTTTGCATTTATGGCTTGTTCCTCTTACAAAAAAAAAGTCTTACTAGATCTTGGGTATTCAACATTCCACAGCATCTCCTCTAAAAATATTCTTCAACCATTAAACTGAATTTAGAGGAAGTTGGGTTTTTTTTGTTTTTGTTTTTTAAGAAAACCCAAATTACACCAAGACACTGCAAAACCCACATTTTCTCCCAGAATCATGTCTAAGGATGCATTTTTGTTTTAAATGGAGAGAACCCGTAAAGGCCATTTTAAAACAGCCTTTTTTTCTTAGATTGCTAGTTTCCTCCAACTTGTAAGACATTAAACCTTGCATGGTTATCAGTTCATCAGTTTATCAAGATTTAACATCCATCAATTTATCAACCATCTTTGCCGGCTAAGAGCTCCATTTGGAAAATTTAAAATATACACCTTTTTAAAAGCCAAGTTTTTTTTGAAGGCAAACCAAGTAAAAATTCCCCACATTTAAAAAAATAATAATTCTCTAGCATTTTGTTAGGGCAGACACATTCCATGACAGAAAGTGTATTCCTTTCTTAGAGATGGTGCTTAATTTGTAATAAATAATAATAAATTGCCAGGGCCCAAGTTTGCCCCCAGAAACCACACCTCCTGGCCCAAAGCTTTTCACAGCAGGGAAATGAACCCTAACCACCTGCCTTTCTATAGCCGAATATAAAAAACAGGAGTTCTTGTGATTTAATCTACATGACAGCTAGCACAGCGGGTGGGGTAGGAAATCATTAATAAAAGCCAAATAAACCATCCAGTTTTTTCTGGGTTTTGTTTCCAGCTCTGAAATGGCCAATATCAGCCTTTTCCTGGTCTTTCACATTTCAGGGTGTGCACTCCTAATAGAAACATTGAGCCCTGGCAAACCATACCCTCCCCACCCCCCAAATTAAGCCCTGAGTGGTCAGCTCTACTGGGACTGAAGAATGAAAAGAAGGCTAATCAAATTAATTTCTGTAGTGAACATTCATGATTCAATATTATGTTCTTTGTAGTACCACCGTCCTTCGCGGGGCTCATTTTGTGAGGTCGAGTGTCCTCCTAATTGCAGCCTTTCTATTTCCAGGGTCTCGGTTGAGAGATTCCCTGTAAATATGCAGTAAGTAAGTGCGTAGAATTAACCATGGTATCAGAAGACATTCGATCTTGACCGTGTATCACAGGGGATGGTTTCCGATTGCACTGCCTTTCCACAGGGCTGTCGAGACAGGTCGGGAGGTCCTTGGTTCCTTCCCCCAGGCTAGCCATTACGTAAGCAGGGTAGTCAAGGTCTAACTTGGAGACAAAGTAGATCAAACGATATTGACCTTTGTTCTCCCGTGGGCCCCTCTGTTGTTCCGGGTCCCGCTGCCTCTCGCCTCCACTGCGCTCCTGGTGGCTGCTCCATCTAATTCCAGGAGGGCTTGTCTAGGGGGATCTCTGTCCACCTACTGGCTCGCGCCGGACCTTGGTTCCCTACTGATCGGACAAGATACTTCTGAATGGGAGAGACTGCCTGCTCTCGTCCCACTGTTGCTCCACAGGTGTCCATGTTGTTCTACTCTGCAGGCAATCTCTGCCACTTAATCAGCTAGGGCTAATTTAATTTATTTATTTATTTTATAGATTTTTACCCCACCCCTCCTGCAAACAGCTCGGGATGGCAGCCATAGTTAACCCCTTAACAGCGGTCTTGGATCTTCCTTCCCCTGGATCCTACAAGTGTCCCAGGTGAGGGGTCAGTGGTGAAGCAACTCACTCAGTTCTACAGTGACATCCCAGTGCACCACCAGCAGAGCGGGCCGGGCAAACCCAGGGCACCGGCTTGAGGCAGAGCTGTGGTCTGTCTGCTTGGTGGATCTATGCTGCAGCTCTGCTTCCGGCCGGCCATTGCCCTGGGCAACGCCGCAGAGTTGCGGACAGCAGCCTAGAGCATCAGGCGAGCCACCCAGAACTCTATGGTGTGGGGGAGGGGGTGCTGCATAGGCGGACAGCAGGCCGGGGAACCCGCCGGGTCCAATTAAACCCAACCCAGGTGGGGCTGGATGCAGGGGGTGCACTACAGGAGCAGCTCCAGAGGTGGCCAGCCCCGCGTCCATCTAAAAGTACCCAAAGAAACAATAGGTAGTGGCAAACACAGGAGGACAAGGCTAAAGAAAACATACGGGTAGGAGGTAACAGCTTTATCAAGTGAAGGGAATATGCACGGTTAACAGCAATAACACAAAGGCTGAGTATACAGCTGACAAGAGTCTGTCAGTGACTACGGATTTGTAGAAAGCTTGAAAAACGTAGAACTCTGTTGAGTCTATTATTTTTCGTATCTAATAAAGTTATTAATTTTAGCTCCCAGGCCCATCTTTTACAGGTGTTGTGTAGGTTTCCTTTAAGGATGCGGACAAAGATCAGCGATGGAGTGGCCATTCTGGGAGAAGTGACTCCCACTACAGAGTCCTTGTTTCTGCTCATGAGCATATTTCTATGCGAGTTCATTTGTTAGTATACGCGTTAGCGCAGAAATTAGAAGCATTTTAGCTTCTCACGAGAAATACCGAGAAATGGGACGGAGAGCTCATCGAGACCTTGGTCTCAGTATTTCTCAGTGTAAAAGAAAGTAAAGGAAGAAAAGAAAAGAAAATCGCTGCACACGCACAAAATGGCTGCCAGGCCATTCTGAGCATATACAGCTCTTTTTCAAAATGGCAGCAGCAGCACGGCCGCCATTTTGGAAAAGGGCAACCAGTCTGCACATGTTCAGAACAGGCCTGGCAGCCATTTTGCGCAGCCGTGGTGGTTTTTGTTTTTTCCCCCGTTCGCATCAAGAATTAAGCGGAGATGCTGCTGGTTCTCAGTTTGTTCTCAGTTCCTAGAACAAAAATCGAGAACCAGAATTCTCAATGAGACAAAAAAAACCTCACCAACATAGTTTTTATGAGGGCATTTCAGGCACTGAACGAAATACACTTTGCTTTGGATTTGCAGGTGCAGTTCATTTGTATGTTGAATCATTTTCCGTAGGGCGTGCTGACCGTGATTGTGGTAGAAATGCCTTGGCAAATTTTTTTATTTTTATTTTTACAATTTATATGTCGCCCCCTCCTGCCTCAGGCATCTCAGGGCGGCTCAGAATATATTAAAACATTAAAATAAACCAATATAATTTAAATTAAAACAATGTAAAACCCCATCCCCCCCTACCCCAACCCAACCCACCCCACCCACGCACCCCATCTCCCTCGGGAAAGGCCTGGAGGAACAGCCAGGTCTTACATTGTCTGTGGAAAGAGGGAAAGTCGGCAGCCAAGCAGATCTCCAATGGGAAGGAGTTCCACAGCCACAGCGCAGTCACGGAGAACGCCCTCCGCATAGTAGACACCCGGGAAAAGAGGAGGGCGCCCCCAGCTGATCGCAGGGGCCGCTCCAGAACCCGGAGGGTGAGACGGTCCTGCAGATAGGCAGGGCCCAAGCCGTTTAGGACTTTAAAGGTCAGCACCAACACCTTGAATTGAGCCCAGAAACCTACCAGCAGCCACTGCAGAGAGCGAAGCACCGGTGTAATATGCTCGCGTCAGCCCGTCTCCACTAAGAGACGGGCCGCCGCATTCTGCACCAGCTGCAGCTTCCAAACCAATACCAAGGGTAGCCCCATGCAGAGCACTTTGCAGTAATCCAGTCTCGAGGTAATAAAAGCATGGATGACCGTGGCCAGATCCGAGTCTGAGACATACGGTCTAAGCCGACACACCAGATGTAACTGGCGAAATGCTCCTTTCTCCACAGCCGCCACCTGAGCATCCAGGTGGAGCTGTGGGTCCAGGAGCTACCCCAGACTTCGGACCTGAGAAACTTGGGGGGGGGGGGGCGGACCCCATCAATGATGGGGGCCACCACCACCCTGGCCTTCCCCACAACCATCACCTCCGTCTTGTCAGGATTTAGCCTCAGGCAGCTCGCCCTCATCCAATCCCCTACAGCGGACAAACACCAGGTAAGCACCGAGACTGCAGGGCCTGAGTCAGAGGAAAATGAGAGATATAGGTGGGCATCATCAGCATATTGATGCCAACTCACTCCATGCTCCCTAACAACCTCTCCCAAAGGCTGCATGTACACGTTGAACAGGAGAGGGAATAAAACGGAACCCTGCGATACTCCACACGCGAGGTCCCGGGGGTGGGGGGGGGAAGGTGAAAACTCCCCCAGCACTACACGCTGGGTTCTCCCGGTCAGGAATGAGCGGAACCATTCAAGAACAGTTCCACCCATCCCTGCCCGGTCCCACAACCGAGTCACCAACAACTCATGACCATTGGTATCAAATGCAGCCAAGAGATCTAACGACCTCAGTCTAACTCATGGGAGAGGTTGTCAGCCAAGGCCACAGGCACAGTCTCCGTGCCATAACTCGAACGAAAGCCCGACTGCAAGGAATCGAGAAAATTAATCCGGTCCAAATGCCCCTGAAGCTGCTGAGCCACCATCCGTTCAATAACCTTCCCTAAAAAGGAAAGGTTAGAGACTGGCCAACAACTGGCAAGGACATCAACGTCCAAAGATGGCTTATTGAGCAGGGGCTGCACCACCGCCTCCTTGAGACAGTCCGGCACCCCGCCTTCAGGCGCTGGCTATCCCCACCAGCAATGCCCCCAATGTCTCCTGGCTAGCCTTAACCAGCCAAGACGGACATGGATCTAATTCAGAATTGGTGGCTCAAACAGTCCCAAAAGCATCCCCCGCATCTGAGGGTGACACCGTCCAAAACTCATCCCACAAAACAGGACCAGATGGGGCTTCCACTACCTCAGATCCGTTCTCTGCTAAAAATGTCGCATCAAAACTGTGGTGAATTTGAGCGATTTTATCCGCAAAAAAGTCCACAAACAAATCACAGCGAGCTTTTCATGGTTCCCTGTCCAGGCGGAGGGAGGTCAGATTGACCAGCCCCCTCACCACCCGGAACAGCTCAGTCGGGCGGGACTTAGTGGACGCAATGCGGGCAGCAAAGAAAACCTTCTTTGCTGTCCGCACCGCTACGGCATAGGTACGTAACCATACTCTATGCCGCAACCGGCTCACTTCAGTACGCGAGTGATGCCACTGTCGCTCTAACCGCCGCCCTTCCTGCTTCATCCGCCGCAGCTCACCCATATACCATGGGGAGCTGCGTTGCTGGCATTTCGGGAGCAGACGTCTGGAAACCACACAGTCGATGGCCTCCGTCAGCCTGACATTCCACCTAGAAACGAGGTCATTGAGTGAGCGGCCATTGACGTCAGAGGAAACATCCCCTAGAGCTACCTGGAACTTTTCAGGTTCCATAAGTCTTCAGGGGTGAACCAACCTAACTGATTCCACACCCTCCTGAGGGCCGACATGCGCCAGGATATCCGCCCGGAGGAGATAATGATCTCTCCATGACAAGGGCACCGTTGATATCTCCCCCACCAACGGATTTCCCACCTCAAGGCCTGTGCAAAATATCATGTCCAGGGTATGTCCTCCAACATGTGTGGGGCCCACTACTCTCTGAGGCAGGCCCATGGTTGTCATGGCGGCCATGAACTCACGCTCCGCCCCTCCAAGACTGGCGTCAGCATGGATATTGAAGTCCCCCAGAACTATTGTCCTGGGGGACTACAAGATCACCTCCGACACCAGCTCGGTCAGTGCGTGTAGGGAGACTGCTGTACAGGTGGGCGCACGGTATATCAGCAGTATCCCTACCCTGTCTCCGGCCAAATCCAAACTCAGATGCAGACCCTCTATACCCATGATAGATCGCACAGGAAATCTCCTCACAGACCAGGCATCCTTAAAAATAATGGCTACACCGCCCCCCACCCCCCAATCGCGGCTTATGCTGCACAGAGTACCCGGCTGGAACAAGATCAGCCAGCATAGTCCCCAATTCATTGTCCAGCCAGGTCTCCGTGATACATGCAAGGTCGGCCGCCTCATCCAGGATCAATTCCTGGACCGCAGTTGACTTATTAGCTACCAACTTCACATTTATCAGCATCAAGCCAAGGCTACGGGTCCTCTGATCCCTAATCACCTCACCACCTGTGTGGGGGCCAGTGAGCAGGACAGAAACACACCACCTGTCCCATCTCACAGATCGAACCCGCCTCCCAGAAGAACCATAATTCCCCCGGCCCAGAACGACCTCTATGGATGCAGACCCCTCCCCCCCAATCCGCTCCATCGACCCCACCCCCCAAGGACGTCCCGCCAGCCCCCCGAGACCTGCTATTCTCGCAGGGTCGAATAGTTGACCCTGTTGAAGTTGAGCTGTCCTGGGTGGCAGGGAGTGTGCTCCGGATGATCAGTTGTGAGAGGTTCGGAGGTTGTTTGAAGGCCAGAAGAGGTGGTTCAGGAAAGATTTCTCTTAGGGCCTTGTCCCCATCAAGTACAGGTTGTAGCTGTTTGATGATGCCACGTATAGATTCCAGTGTGGGGTGGTAGGTGACAACAAGAGGGGTTCGGTTAGCGGGTTCTTTCTTTCTGTATTGCAGTAGATTCTCTCAGGGGATTTGGGTAGCTTTTTCTATTATACGGTCTTCTCCGTTGGAATGCTCTCGTCTCACGAAAACAGTTTATAGCACATCAAGATGTGCATCACGGGTCTGTTCCTCAGACCCAATTCTGTGGTGTCTGAGTGCTTGGCTGTAGATAATGGATATTTTAGTGTGTCCTGGGTGATTGCTGGATCGGTGGAAGCAAGCATGATGGTCTGTCGGTTTCTTGTATATTGCTGTCTGCAGGGTGCCACTGTGCATGCGGACACTGGTGTCCGGGATGCTGATACTGGTGTGGGAATATTCCAGGGTTAGTTTGATAGAGGGGTGGCGATTGCTCAAGTCAGAGTGGAATTCTAAGAGTAAGTCCAGACTGTCTGTCCAGATAATGAAAATATCACCTATGTACCAGAGGTATAAAAATGGTTTGGTGGTGCATTTTTCCAGATATTCTTCTTCAAGGTGGTCCATAAAAAGGTTGGTATATTGGCATAACGGTAGCCATTAAAATCTAAGATGACAGAACAAAGGAAGACACAAGGTGGATCCCACTGGTTGTTTTTAAAAAAAGATACTAGATCCATGGTTCACTCTAGTGCTACTTCTGAGGGGGAATGCCAAAGAGACACAGTGGATTCTTTTGCCACCAAAATGCTAGCAAGCAGAGAAAAACACAGCACTGTAGTAGTTGGTTCCAGAGTATCCCAATGACTCAGCAGCAGCAGACCTTACAATTTGGGGTCACCTAATTAAGGACTACGCTGTAGGATAAATAGGAATGAGTCAATACTTAGGGAGAAACTGCAAACAGATGATGCATCTTGGCTGGTTAAGAATTCCATCTGGAAAATTTAAAATTTACACCTTTTTGTTTTAAAAAGATACCTTGTGCTTAGATATAAAACACTCACTTAAAAAGCCACAGATTTGTAATGGCCACATAGCCTCGTGTTAATCAAGGATTCATGAGGAGCCACAACTGAAGTGAAGTTTCCAGGGGACTGGCGGTGGAGCCTCCCAACAGACACGGAGGATGTTAGTGAAAAGGTGTCAATGGCCGTTGGCTGTTTACTGAAAGAGGGCAGAGTTAAGGCCACTCAGCTCAGGCAAGGCAGCTCATAACTTAACTCTCGGTTTCCGAGATTTGTGAGGCTCAAGATGCAATATACTCAACACACTGGAAGGACGCAAATGGGTACCGGGGCACCAGAACTGTACGTTCAAAATGAAAGCTTATCACGATTTACTAGGGATGGGAATTTCAGATTCGGAGAGAACTGAATCAACCCGAAAATGGCTGATTCGGTTCTATCCGAAAATTCAGATCTTTTTTCAGTCAATTCGGATCTTTTACACTGATTTTTTTATTTGGATCTTTAACACTGCGGTTTGTTCCCACTGACTTCAAAGGGGGGAAATGCATGCAAAAAATTCTGATCTGAATTGAGATCCAAAATAATCCAAATCCGAAATTCCCCCTGGATTCCCACTTCCACTGTTTACATTACAGTAGCCCCTGTAGGCCCCGAACAGGGTTCAAGGTCACACTGTGCTAAGCGCTGTACGTAGAATAGCGAAAGACAGTCCTTGTCTGAAAGAGTTCACCTCTAAAAGGACAAGCGTGATGAAGCGGGTCGTGGTCCATTTAAGGGAGCCTGCTTTGCCACAGAAGAGCCACCCCTCCGGGGATAGAACACCTGCAAGCCCCAGCGAACAGGGCAGACAGCGACTGGCAGTCACACAGGCCAAACAGAGCTTGGCCGGCTAACACACGATCCTCTCCGGGGTCCTAACCCAGAGGCTGGAGAAGCTGTGAAGACAGGACCAGATGCCAATGACAACGCTGGGAGTGGGGGGACTCCGGGCAGACTACAAGGATTCTGAGATGGTTGGGTTGTTACTAGGTTGATGATGAAAGTACTTGCAGTTTGTGGATGTACGCAAGGAGGCTCTAATAAAGCCTTGAAGTGACAGCTCTCCGTGGTCTATACATTACTAAAAGGCTTAGCTCCTGCAAACACTTATCCCCCACTGGCGGGGTGGACTTTGTTACAAAAGGGCTAAAAAAAAAACATGAGGGGGAAAAGAAGCAGGAAGTACAGAGAGCTGAAGTAACTTGCCCCACATAACACAGCAGGTTAGTGGGGGGGAAAGGAGAACAGAACCCACATCCTACAAGTCCCCAGTCTAGTGCCCCAACACAGAGGTTGAGAATCTGTGACCTATGGGCCAAATCTGCCCCATGGTTGTTTTTAATTTACCCCCCTTCCAATTCCTGGATCTGGCTCCTACCCTCAAACACTGAAAGACTGAGCTCTGGGGAAGGGATCATGGCACGGATCCATGATCTGGACCCTCCCTTTCCTTTCCCCATCCTGAGCACACCCAAACCCAACTGCTATCCAGCTCAAAGAGTTTGTCCAGATTTTCAAAAAGTAGCCAATGGGAGCCAGGGAAAAGGTTCCCCACCCGTGTTCTAACTGCTGTGTCACAGGGCACGTCAAATCCTGCTTTTCCAACAGAAACGTCAGTAGACTGGCATTGCAGGACGCTTGTGGTACAGGCGCGGTGCCTGCTTCATGCACACTCATTGTCCCTGAATTATCTATCAGGAATACAGCTGTTCCTGTTTTAAAAAGGGGGTAAGTAAGATTCAAGGGGTCGGCTTAAAAATCATCCTTCTGTAGGATTTCTTTTTTTAAAAATGTACCAATGTCACAAGTGACACTTAAAAATGACTAACCGAAAGAAAGCAGAAAAAAACCAAACACTTTTCAGTTTCCTTTCTGTGTGGACTCGGCAGCGCTTTATGCACTGTCACTTTCTCCTTTTGTTTGTATGGGTCTCACAGCCGGGGTGCGGGACAGAAACACCCCCACAAAGGTAACCAAACCAAACTGATAAAGCCTCAAAGGCTGGTAAGTGGGTTCAATGGCAAGCGAGAAACCTGAACCTACTTTTAACTAGTCTTTTGAGATTTAGATTTTAAACTGAAACCTGGACTACATTCCAGAAAAAAAAGTTATGCCAATGTCACAATAATTTCATCTCCATCATATGATGCCAGCAAGAGGTCACGCTCAGCACCAATATTGTTTTCTGGCTGTGCTGTGGAAAGTTTTGGAATCCCTGTCATTTATTAATCATGCTCAGCAAAGGTTGTAATTAACATCGGTGACAACTGCCTAGCCAGTGACAAGGGTTCTCTCTCTCACTCTCTTTCTCGGGTGAAACATCACAAACAATCATTGTTGTTTTGGCTGTAACTGTCAGCCGCTAACGTAATAGATTAATAGCTGGTAGTTATCTGTAATAAACACACAGAGTTTGTAATGACAAATCAAAGGATGTACTTACATCAAATCTGTAATACCACATATGCACGCCATATATTCTACACTCAAACGGTGCCCTGTGTGGACACACATCAGATTGAAACTAGTTCTGTCCATTCAGCTTGTGCCTATAACTTCTCTGATGCAAGTTAAAACAGACAAATATGTCAGAATTAAACCAATTTGATCAAGTCCACAAAGTTGTACTATGTCAATGTAAAGCCCCATCCTTAGTTAAACCAGTTAAACTCCCAGCATACTGTAACCAAGCCAAGAGAGTGTACCTGAGTTCTCGCTTCCTCATGAATGTTGCATCCCTTGTCTCTCCCTCTGTTCCCCCTTCCCTGTCTCCCCTCCCCCTGTCTTTAGATTGTAAGCTCTCGGGCAGGGACCGTGTCTATCTTATTCTTTGTAAAGCGCCAGGTACATTGCTGGCGCTATATAACTGCTAATAATAATAATAATAATAATAATAATAATAATAACAACACCACACCACCACCACTCTGGGTAGAGCAGGACATTGTTCCATGTTACAGACACCAAGTGGCAAAGTAAGCTGAAGTGACTTGACCAAGGTCATATGAGTCAGTGGCCGAGCTTTGGATGGGACCCTAACTGTTTCGCTCACAACTATTATTAAGCATGCAGCCTTTCCCATACAAGTGGGCAAGTAAGCTAAGCATGCATACCCACTTCTCAGCTTCATGGATGTACACAAGCCTCTCCCTACATATCCTTTCCTCCCTTTGTCCATTCTCAATTGCAAGACACTTGCAGCAGGGATCTGCCTCTCTAATCACAAGTGTTCAGTGCCAGCCACATCGCTGGCATGGTATAAATAATTAACAATAACTCCAAGTAGAATGTCCGCATTTACTGTCTGGGTAACAAAAGGGAAGGGGTAAAGTTACCAACTTTGATTCTTTGTTAAATATAAGACTATCTGGGATCAAAAGCAGTCCCAGGGCAATGCTTTTGAAATCCTTTTTTAAAAACTGGCATTCATTTGCCTTGTCCTAGGCATCTGAAGCAAGCTGAGTGTTGGGAAAAGTCGGAAAATCATGCATATGGCATCATACCTAACACACACACACACAAAAAGCAGACCTTAGAATTCATCTGATGCAATGGCCATCGCTGTTACCGTACATCAGGCCAACACTTCCCATACAAAAAGAAGCCAAACGCCAGCTTTACAGGGAGTCTTGTCTACAGAACAAATTCACAGACCGAAGTCCCACTTTCAACTTCATCACGACCACGCATTCCATTTGATCCCAAGGAAGAATCGGCTGCAGCGCAGGAACATCGGATTTGAACTCTTAAAAGTTGGCAGCATCCCCTTCCATCATTTCTCTGCTAACATCTATTCTCGTCAACAGCCAATGAAAATTCCTGACCTAACGTACCCAAGCTATTTAAGGAAGCCAGAGACCCATTTTGGCAGTGACCTTAATCTGCTCGCTTGCCTCACTGAAAAAGGCACTCTTGCAGCAACATGATGCTCATCCATAGTAGGAGACAGGTCCAAATGTCCTGTGTGTCAGAATCCTACTGTAGTTTCCCATATCAAATACAGCGTTATGTTTTTCAACGAAGGATGGGAAAGGCACGTTCTGTCAGGAAAAAAACTTTTGACCCCAATATTTTTGCTCCTATTACAGAAAGAACTGAAATGAAGGTTTTGCTTTTGGACACACGCATAAAGCAAAGGTCAGGGGTAGAGAACCTCAGGTGTAAGGGCCAAATGTGACCTGTGACTAGCTTTTATTTGGTCCCTTTCCACTACCTGCATCTGGCCCCTGGATCGAGCTCCTGTGCCCTGAGCAATGAAAAACTGAGCTCAGGGTAAGGAAGCAGGGATGAGGGTGCGCACACGAGGATATGGGACAGATCCACAGCAGAGAGCTATGAACTGGACCCTCCTTATGCTCTCCCTCTCCCAACTTTCATGGACCCCTCAGAGCTTGTACTGATTTTCAAAGTGGCTCCCAGACAGGAAAAGGTCCCCCACCCCCTGGTGTAAGTGAAAGAAAAAATTTCCTTCCTCCTTAGACCAAAAAATAAAATAAAATTCAAAATTTCCCATTTCAATAAGGAATCCCCAAATCCTAAATTTTTAACATTGATTCTGGATGAAAAAAATATATCATCAGGGTTTTGCTATTCTGATGGCAACTGCGATGCGTCTCCAGCATGCAGGGGTGCTGGCAGCTGCACCCGTGATATGCCCTGCATCTTCCATAATTCAGTGGGGGCCATCGGACAGTGGCCGTGGGGAATAGCAGAACTGCCTCAGTAGCCCAGCAGACTCAACCCCACCCTCCTTCACTCTGCGGGCATCTCAGGCCACGTTACGATGAACAGGGGACTTGCTTCTGTTTTACTCCTGAGGCGTTCACACGAACAGAGACCGAAAACAATGTTGTTATTCGGGAGTAGAAAGAGAGAGCTGGGTAATCCTGGTTATTCAGGAGTACATAGTCCCCTTTGGTTTGTATTTCAAAGTAACGGCTCCCGTGAATATCTATCAGTGTGGGGTGGCAAGCATGGGCCATGTCTCAAGGATTATTATGGCTGAGCTACAGGGGAGACTGCCACAGTACGAGTTTGGTTTACGCTGTTTGTATGAATGAAATCAAGTAGTTACTTCGGTTTACAGGGTTCGTCTGAATGTTACCAAAGTGGAGTAGAGACTTTGATTTAACTTGAGGGGGCCACAGGAAGCATTTTTGCAGTCACCCTTGACAGCATAATCTAAGCTAAAGATCTCTTGGATCGTAAGCACGAGTGTGGCAAGGTATATCGCTGCTCTTGTTTCAGAATCTTCCAGCTGACTTTTGAGAGTCATCTAGTCCAATCCCTGCTTGGATGCAGGATGACTCCCCACAAATGGCTGTCCAGCCCCTTCTTGAAAACCTCCAGTACTGGAGAGCCTACAACCTCCCATGGCAACTTCTTCCATTGCTGCACAACTCTCACTCTTAGGAAGTTTTTCCTGGTATTTAGTAGGGGTTAGCGTTCATTTTCATTATTATAATAACAAAAACAAAGGAGGGCTCTTTCATTTTTGTTACTGAATAATGAAAATGAAAAAACATAACAGGAAAAAAAAATCATTTTGTTAGGAGTTATAGGGAAAAAATGAAACACACATTTTCGGTTGTGCCTTTTTTTAATCTTTCATCTGATTTGGATCAAACCTGGCACGCTTGTACCCCCAATGGAGGGGCATTATGTGTGCCAAATTTTAGATAAAGTGGATAAAGGAATCCAATTTTATAAGCAGTTGAAATGTTATTTTACAAAATTCTGCACACACATTCCTGGCTGTAACGTCTTTGTCTGGCATCCAATTTGGATGAAACTTGGTACGATTATACCCTCCACAAGGTTACAATCTCTATAACGTCAGGGCCTTTTATTCAATTCTTCTGAAATGTGTCAAACTATTTACTTGTAAATGTATTTCTGGCTGTAACCTTGATTTTTTCCCATCCATTTTACATTAAATTTGGCAGGAATGTAGCTCAGACCTTCAGGATCATCTCTGTCAAACTGTAGAAAGATTTGATAAAGGGTCCAAATTTTATAAGCAATTGAAGTTTCCCTCTTGAAGACTTTTGTTAATCAGGTAAATAGCACATGCAGAGACAGGCAGAGCAAGGGGGAGAGGCTATAGAAGGAAGGTTGAGCAGCTCAACAGACTGACTGACTGACACATTCACTGGCCAATTACTGCATGGTTCCAATCGGTGATGGCTTCAAGGCGGGCATAGAGGATTGATAGAAGCTGCTGTTCTTTGGGCCTGCTCTTTGTCTGTGGTTAGTTCCGGCTTTGGTAAAAGCGTTTTCTCAGACTTTACTGGAAGGCTTTTTGTGTGTGCATGTGCGTGCTAGAGCTCACTGCAAGAGTTCAGCTAGCTACATAAATCCTATCCCCATGCACCTGGGTTGCTGCCCAACACCCTCCTGCTCCTTCCTGGGGTGTTCTCTGCAAGTTGACAGATACCCCCATGTACCTGGGGTGCCCCCCGAAACTGAAGCCTGTCCAAACAGCAGTGATGACAATATATATCCTCTGGCCAATTTACTTGACATTTCAAAGACACCCTAGCTGGGACAGAAATGTGATTGCCTCTCTTACTGCCTGCTTCCAACTTTCCAGGACCAATCCTGGGTGGTTCTGAGGCAGGCATAGAACTGGGACTTTAACTGGGACTTTAGGCAGCAAGGCAGAGGGCAGGGGGAAGCATCCCAGCAATCAAGAGACATGGTTCACACATCCAGGCTGGCCAATTGTCATCACAATCACATCCTGCAGCACTCTGACAGAGGACATAAGAGAATCCCTTATTGGCTCTTTCCTAAGAAGATGCTTCCAACTTCCCAGAAACAAGTGAGGGAGAGGTGTTGGGGTGGTTGCAGCACAGAATGATATATGGGTGACATCACAAACAGATCTTATACCACAGTGACAAACATAAGAGAATCCTTGGTATAGGCTCATACTCTCCAGATTCTGTGCAGGCATATACCTTTGGGACCCTTTATCAGATCTTTCTGATATTTGGCAAAGATGATCCTCAAGGTCTAGATACTATCCTACCAAATTTAATGCAAACTGGCTGGAAAATAAAGATGTTACAGCCAGAAGTGCATTTACAAGTAAATTGCTTATAACATCAAGATCCTTTATGCAATCCATCTGAAATCTGGCAGAGATGGTACCCTTGGGGAGGGCTATAATCTTCTCAAATTTCACCCAAATCGGATTGGAGACAAAGACATTACAGCCAGGAATGTGTATGCAGAATTTCTTAAAATAACAAAGTTCAACAGTTTATAAAATTGGATCCCTTTATCCAATCTTTCTAAAGTTTGGCACCAATACATTGGGGGTTAGAAGCCTGCCATGTTTCATCTAAGTCAGATGAAAAATAAAAACGTTACAGCCAAAAATGTGTTTTCCATTGAAACCAATGGAAATCAAAAACAAAAGTAAAAACGAAAACGAAACAAAGACTGATGAAATAATGAAAATGAATGACATTTTAATAATGAAAACAAAATGTGTAACAAAAAAGAGAGTTACTGTGCACATCCCAAGTATCGAGCCAAAATCTACCTTCCTGTAACTTGAGCTCACTGGTCCTAGCCCTGCCCTCTGAAGCCTTGATTCCCATCTCCTAGTTTTCTGTCTCCATCTCCTGGTTCCCGCCACCTGCTTCCTGTTTGGTGTCCCACCCCACCAGATTCGCCTCTTTGGACTGCTTTTCCAGTTTCAACCTTGGTCTGGACTTTGACTGCATTCCTGGATTGTCCCATTCAGCCGGTTTGATCCGGTCAGTACTCTGGTTGGCCCTGATCCTGAAAGGACTTACCCAGTTGAGTCCTAATCCTGCTGGGATTTACCCAGTTGGGCCCAATCCTGCAACTATTCACCCCGGACCACAGTACAAGCCTGACAACTTTACATTATAATTGGTTAAATTTTGTTTTATTAATTTCAACCCAGATTTCCAACCTTTCAATACATTTTTGAATTCTAGTATCTTCCAACATCTATCCCTCCCAGTTCTGTGCCACCTGCAAACTTAATAAGTATTCCCTCCACTCCTTTATCCAAGTCATCCTTTCTCTGTTTAAGCCAGTACTTATGGCGTCAACACCAAGGACCCACCCTGGTTGGGCAGGACCTGAAGTATAGAAAACCCTGGCTGTTTCAGTCTTAAGGGGCAGCTAAGGTGGATAGGTCAGAGCTCTCTGTTCGGGACTTGACAAAAGTTTGACATCGTGATCCCTAAGGGTCAGCCGAGAACAGCCTCCTGCTAATCCCATCATCATGGCACCAAGTACATACAGCTAATGCTTGTAGCAAGGCTTTCTTGACAGCTTCACCACAGCTCTGGAACCCTCCCTGCCTTGGAAATTTGACAAAGTCTAGGCATCTTCCGGAGACAGTGCAAGACCTTTCTGTTTGGCCTGACATTTATTTGGCTGACAGAGATAGGCTTTGAGGGGTGGTGTTTGGGGGGGGAAGTTATGTATATCCTGTAGTTTTGGTTATATTTTGTAACCCACCCCTGAGCTTGTGGGATAGGGCAGGATACAAGTCCAAATAAATACAAGTTTAGACAAGGTTAGAATCTCTGCGTTCAGGAAGGAGGCCATTTGCCCCATGTTTTCCATTGTTTTTGTTAAGTTCGATACCTATTAAATGGGCACTGACGAAAGGGATTGCAGAATACCTGGACTGTGTAAATAGTGTTTCCTTCCGAGGCTGGTGAAACTCTACTCGGAGCAAAAAGACCCGTGACAGGTTCACTCCCTGCTTGCCCTTTGTCCAGGGATCTCTGCCTCAATTTCCCCTTAATCAAGCCAAACTCAGGCTCCAATTCTCAACTTCATTGCTCAGTCGCCCCCCTCCCCCCAGCAGTGGCCCTCAGGGCACAAACAGCAAACACATACCTAGAACTCTGAACCGCTATTGTACTTTAGGTCCCTTGTCCCAGGAATCAGCTCCCAGGCCTAATACCCCAGCCAAAAGACAGTTCCTTCCAGCTTCCCCTGATAAGCCTCTCTCTGGCTAGGCTTCCAGTCCAGCCTTTCACCTAACCAGCCCCCATCAACTTGTGTGCTCCAGTTCCCTACCAGACCCACATGGGCTGCTCAAGCCCTTTAACTGAGCCTCAGAGCCAGGCCCTCATGATAAGAGGACACCTGGAGGAGGTGCAGCGGAGACACTCCAGCTCACCCTGCTACACATACCTGTTAGCTCAGGCCAAGAGCAGTAACACTTGTGTTGCTTAGCCCTCACCCCAGCTTCTAGGTAGGTTACCCCTTTCCTTACAGGCCCAGTTAATGGGGAGATTTACAGAGGCCCAAAGAGCAGACTGGCACTCGGTTCCAACAGACTTGTGTTTCTTGTGCACCCCAAACTCCCACCGACCCAAATGAGGATCAGACCCCGTACCTCGACTCCCTTCTGCCTCTCTCTCAAACTGGGTTGCAAACGGCTGCACTGGGTTTTTACAAACCAATTTCTCCTCTCTTTGAAACCTGGAGATTAAAATGAAAGCGTGGTGCACGAGCACAGCCGGTTTGCTGCTGGAAGCCTTTATTCCATGTAGCGAAATCCAGGCTAATTAGACACGATGGATTCAGGGGATCAGGCTGGGTAAACAACCTGAAGAGGCACTGCTCGGCACGTGAGCAAGGGGCACATGGAAATCGGGGCTTTGTGTTTGGTGAAGAGGGAGCCATTTACACAGATTCAGGTTGGTGTGGTTTGGTTTTCTTAAAAAACAAACAAACAAACAAACAAAAAACAGGAAGATTAATAAATAAATAAATAAATAAATACAATAAGGAGGCAATTTCTCCATCTGGCGGACAGCACGAAATAAAAAGCGACGAGATTGTGTGTGTGCTTGGAGGTGGATAGGGCCAGCAACTGGGTCATGCCCTTTGCAAGTCGGGCCCCAATCCTGACCAGTATCTGATAAATTTTGCCTGTCTTGGTGGCGGTCTGGGATCCTGGGATTCTATTTAATTCTCAAAATGGGGTCACGCAGGCCAAAGTTTTGTGAGCTGTCAGGATAAGGGTGGGGTGGGGAGGAAATAGTGTTCAATTAACAATAACCACACCTCAGTTTGACCTCACAGGTTTTATTTTATACCAAAACCTGATTTAGGGAATTTTGATGGATAATTTTGCCCTGGTGACACTTGATCTAAATGAGTGCAGATCAGAAAAATGAAAGAGGTAGGAACAAATTCAGATGGTGTTTACTGTATATACTGCAACACCTGCTTACATCACCAATGAGTGTGCAAATACAGACAGATGATCGTTTCATGGCCTGATCCTGCCCTCACTGGAGGTCACTGGCTAAGTGTCCCACTGATTTCAGTACTGCTAGATTAAGCTTTTTAGGCACTTGATAGGAAATTCAAACCCATATCAAGGTCCAGCACAAGGGTTCTATAGGTCAGAGATGGGACACTGACAGTGCCACGAATAGAAATCTGGTCTCCGGATTCCCAGCCCAGTCTGTACCCATTTGGTCAGATGTTGATCTCCTGCAGGAATATATCCCAGCCTTATAAAGGATAAAGCCATTGGTTAGCTAGACTTTCCTTATCTCCAGTTTCTACAATCCTACTTCCAAACTCAAGATTATTTCCCCACCAGCCTCCTGACACTTCACGTTTCCCAAAAGTCTCTTATTCGGATAACTAACCTAAGTCTGTGACTTTCCCCTTTAACATCAAACTCCAAAATAACATTGGCTGATGAGAGAATCCTAATTCTGCTTTGGACACTTATAACCTTGTAAAAGGTGAGCCAAGGTCATGGCTCTATTATAAAGTCTGTCGTTTTGTGTTGTTCTTTTTAAAAAAATGATTTACATTTATAACCCACCCTATTCCACAAGCTCAGGGCAGAACTCTACAGACCTTATTACAACAGTTCTGCGAAGCAGTCATTATTATTCCCATTCTACAGATGAAGAACTAAGGCTGTGAGATGGTGACTTGCTCATGGGCTAAAATGAGATTTGGAAGCCAAGTCTTTCCAGGTCCAAGTCAAATACCTGGAAATACTGGAATACTGCGTTCAGTTCTGGTCACTGATGTTCAAAAAGAATGAACTTAAACTGTAATAAGTGCAACTAAGAGCTACCAGGATGATCAGAGGAATGGAGAACTTACCTTATGAGATGAAGCTAAAAGAGCTTGGCTTATTTGGCCTACCTGAAAGAAGGCTGAAGAGAAGATATGATCCAATTGTACAAATATATCGGTCATCTAGTCCAACCCCCTGCTCAATACAGGAAACCCACAGCTACAGCATCCCTGACAGATGGCTGCCCAGCCTCAGTTTGAAAACCTCCAGTGAAGGAGAGAGCCCACCACCTCCGTAGGCAATTTGTTCCATTGTCGAACAGCTCTTATCATTAGGCAGTTCTTCCTAATGTTTAACCGAAATCTAATAATACAATAGAAGGGGGAAGATTTGTTCAAACTCCATTATGACTACTCGTGTTCTGGTCTGAAGTGACCAAAAAGACGTCTACTGTCAGAGACAGGATGCTGGGCTAATTAGACCATTAGCCTGATACATTATGGGCACTTATATTCTTAATGCAAAACCACACTGGCTTGTACACACAAGGTTAAAACATTACTGTATCCCTTTAAAAGTCCACCTGATGATCACCAGGAAATCTATGGGCCTCGGAACTACCAAGAGGCAGAATTAGCATTCGTTTACCCTCGGAGCACGCAGAAACGCTGACTTCATGGAGTGTAACACGGCGCAGAGTTAAATCCTTGATTTTCCCTCTGTTACAAGGCACAAGTAAATCCTTATCTTCTCACCTTTCCTGCTTACTGAGCCACAAAACGCAGCCAGTGGAAATAATCTGGTATTGACAAGGCCTCCCATTACAATTTTCCATCTGTCTATTCTCTGTAAAGCTAGAACTGCAAGTGGCTCGCCTGCTAAGCCCTAAGGCAGGGACTGTGTCTATTCCATTACTTTGTAAAGTGCCAGGTACATTGCTGGTGCTATATAAATGCTTGCTAATAATAATAATAATAATAATAAAATAATAATAATAATAACAACAACTTACTTGGACTACAGTGGCACCTAGAGAGTCCCCATTAAGATTGGGGGTGGTTATGCCAGGCACTGCACAGGCACGCCTCAAAACAAGTCCCTGCCCCAGAAAGCTTACAAACTAGGCAAGAGATAGGCAGACAGTAGTAGGAGGAAACGGGCACAAAGAGACTGAAGTGATTTGCCCAAGGTCACAAATCATTTCTGCAGCAGAGATGGGACTAGAACACAGGTCATCCAAGTTCTCAGTCCACTAACCACTGAATCTCACTGCCTTTTGTGAATTATTAAACGAAAGTCATCACCTATTAAAAAAACCACTACATTCCTGTTGTCTACTCAAGCCCCAGATCCATCTACCTTGGGGCATGTCCATATCACACGCTAAAGAGGGGTAACTTAGATTCGCAGGCCATAAGTCGCAGCAAACGTCATGATTTTAATTATGGCTAAACAAAGCAAATAAAACAAACATGAAACAATACTTCTGAATGGCAAACAAACGTGAACTCCATGCGTAATCCAGAATTCGGGCGCCCCTGGGAAAGGACGAGTGGGTGCTGAGCAGCACCCCCACACTCACGTGCACATGTAAATTAAGGAGTCTCTAGCAGCCTTCAGCCCGGAAGTGGGGGCGCGGGTTCCACGGTTCTGTCTATAACAGAGGTGGGGGGACCTCAGGCCTGTAGGGCAATTGTGGTCAGTGGCTAGTTTTTGTGTGACCCCTTTCCAGGTGCTACCCCCAAGCACTGAAAGACAGAGCTCAGGGGAAGGGAGCAGAGACAAGGGACATGCAGCTAGGGGTGGGACACAGGGCCTTTTTCCCCGTTTTTTTCTCCCTGTTTTTGGATCCTCATTTTTCGGTTCTTTCGGTTTTGGATTACGGTTCTGTTTCTTTCCCCATTCAAGCCAGTGGGAAATCTGTTCCCATTGAGTTCTATGGGAAGGGGAACCAGACAGAAGAATAAAAAAACAGGGGTCCAGGACAGAAAAAACCCATCCCTAACCACCACCCATCCCATAGGATATAGGGTCCAACCTCCCACACCCCCATTCCCCAGGGCGCACTACCCTTATCACCTCCCACCCCCTGGGGCCCTGCCGGCTGCCATGCACTTACTAGTCTGGGGCTTGGCAGATAAGGTGAGGAGCCACCGTCTCTGCTGCCAGCTGGGCCACCTCCGCTGACAGGTGGCTGCGCTGCAGCAGCCGTGGATGTGGGAGGCCTGCTGGCAAGCCTTCTTCCCAGAGCACGCTACAAAATGGCTGCCAGGGCCATTTTGCGCATGTCCAGCCCTTTTCTAAAATAGTACCGGCAACGTTGGCACCATTTTGGAAAAGGGCAGCCTTTCTGGGCATGCGTGAAATGGTTGCCCATTGAAGTCAATGTGGGAAGACAGAAAACCAAAAACCAAGACCCGCAACGGCTCGATTTTTGGACCCTTTGGTTTTACACTGTAAACAGCCATTTTCAGACTGTTTTGGTTAAAACTGAAACCACCCCTAGTATGCACAATGGGATAGGGGGCAGATCCATGATCTGGGCCCTTCCCTTCCTGGGAACCCCCTTAATCACTCCTGCCTCCAACTTCTACGTGGCCCTCAAAGTTTGCACTAACTTTCAAAGTGGCCCCTAAGAGGGAAAAGGTTTCCCATCCCTGGTCCACAGGAACTTCAAAATCCTATGTTTGTGTGGGGTAGCCTGAAGGATTACGTGTCCCCACATATGGGAGGGGGGCACTGGTGAGGCAATGGCAGCCATGCAAAACTTTCCTCCCCCTCTGGGAAACATGAGGAAGGGTTGCAAAGAAATGAAGGTTACTGCATTTCGCCTGCTCACGCCCCCAGCCCACCACCACCCTTTGGGGAGACAGGACTGAAGGTGGCAGTCAGCAGCATGGGAGTAACTCTGGGTTAAAATTTGTAGGAGGTGCTGACCCACATAAGCTCCAGCCCCATACATCTAGAATTGTGGGGGACTTGTTCCCCGCTGTAACTACACCCATGGATTCACCCACACCCCCTAGCACATTTTACCCCTTGCTGGCAGGAACAAAAATTGTTATCTATGTTTGTGTGTGATAGGTACTGTTTAGATCAGACTCCCATTGATTTCAATAGGAGTTGATTAGCCCAATTATCTCCATTTTACAGCTAGGTACAACAAAGCACAGAGGTTACATGGCTTGCGCAGCAAATCAATAGACAGAGACAAATTACCACCACGTGGAAGGGCTTCTGTGCGGCTTGAAAGCTTGCATACCTTCACCAACATAAGTTGGTCCAATACAAAAGATAATTTGAACTGCTTTTGTCTCCATCTGTTACTTTTGGGGACCAACATGGCAACCACACTCTCTCTCTAAATGGCAAATCAATGGCAGACCCATGGATAAAACACACAAGGCCTGTCTCCCAGCTACTCCCTACTTAAACACCGAAGCAAACTGGCTTGCAACACAACAGCTAGTTGTAGTGCTGTCCTGGTTTAAAGAGATTATTAGCTTTCCATTGCACTTAAATTTAATTATTGCACACAAAAAAGGTTAATTGTAGAAACCCTCATTTATAAGTCTTGGAGAATGAAGTTAAAGTGGCAGCTACATGGGACGCTTGGTATTTAACTTCCTGACTCAACTGATTTTATGCAGAGGCAAATACTCAAATCCAGCAAATAGGCTTTTTTCCAAGATTTTCCAGCTGAAGTGAAAGAAATAATAATTTAAAAAATCTGACACAAGAAAAAGATACTGGTAAATTAGCACAATGATCCAATCCTTGTAGGCACACAACATGAGCTGACTGTGGGCTTGGGGCTGATAAATCTCACATTTTGCAGGAGATAAATTAAGGGATTTTTTGTTGTTGTTCATTTGTTTTAAATAGAACAGAGAAGGGAAACCTCAGGCCAGGAGGCCAAAAACAGCCCCCGGCTAGTTTTTAATGTGGCCCCATTCCAGTTCCTGGATCTGACCCCTGGATCTAGTTCCTACTCCTAAACACTGGAAGACTGAGCTATGGGGAAGGGAGCAGAGATGAGAGCATATACTGGGTCAGATCAATGGTCCATTGAGCCCAGCACCTGCCTCCAACAGCGGCCAATCTCCGTTGCTTGGAAGTACCACCCAACAGGTCAGTAGGGGGCAATCCATTCCCCGTTGTTCACTCCCAGCACCCAACATAAGACGTTACATTCCCCAAACCTACTGGCTAATACCTGCTAATGGACAGATCCGCCAGAAACTTCTTCACTTTTTTTAAACCCATCTATACTACTGGCTTGGACCACATCCTCTGGCAACAATTTCCACAACTTAATTGCGTGTTGAGTGAAAAAAATACTTCCTTTTATTTGTTTTAAATCTGCTCCCCGTTCGTTTCATGGGGTGTCCCCTCATTCTAGTGCTATTTGAGAAGGTAAATAACTGTTCCCTATTAACTTGTTCCGCACCACTCATAATTGTATAAACTTCTTTCATATCCCCTCTCTGTCATCTCTTCTCCAAGCTGAAGAGTCTCACCCTAACCAGCCTCTGTTCATAAGGGAGCTGTTCCATACCCTTGATCATTTTTTGTGGCCCTTCTCTGTACCTTTTCTAATTTTACTATATCTTTTTTGAGATGGGGTGACCAGAATTACACACAATAATCAAGGTGCGGTCGCACCATGGATTTATATAGTGGCATTTATGATATTTTTAGTTTTATTCTATAACCCTTTACGAATAATTCCTAACACTGTTTGCTTTTTTGACTACTGCCGCACACTGAGCTGAGGATTTCAATGTATTGTCCACAATGACTCCAAGGTCCTTTTCCTGAGCGGTAACTCCTAATTTAGAACTCAGCATTGTGTACATAAAGTTTGGATTCCCCCCCCCATGCATCACTTTGCACTTGTCCACATTAAATTTCATCTGCCATTTAGACGCCCAGTCACTCAGTCTTGCAAGATCCTCCTGCAATTCTTCACGGTCACCTCATGTTTTAACAACCTTGATTAACTTTGTGTCATCTCCAAATTTGATCGCCTCACTCTTTACTCTTTTTTCTAGATCATTAATGGATACATTAAACCACACCAGTCCCAATACAGATCCCTGGGGCACTTCACTATTTACTTCTCTCCATTGTGAAAACTGACCATTTAGTCCTACTCTTTGTTTCTTATCCTTTAACCAGTTACCAATTCAGAATAGGACACCGCCTCCGATTATCTCATGACTTTTTATATCCCTCAAGAGTCTCTCACCGGGGACCTTATCAAACGCTTCCTGAAAATCCAGATACACTGTATCAACTGGCTCCCCTTATCCACATGCTTATTCACAATGCTAATTCTCCAGTTATATGGGAGAGGGAGATGGGTAGGGTGTGTAGGGGTGCAGGTTGGGGGAGACTGGAATATTTTAGTTATTTTTATTATATCTATTCTGATTAGGGGCTTTGTCTTTTTGATGTTTTAATATTGTTAGCCACCCCGAGCTGCGTGAGGCAGGAGGGGCAGGATATTAAGTGTTTTAAATAAATCTGACTTCCCAATCCATGTTGACTCTTCCCCATCAAGCCATGTTTATCAATATGCCCAGTAATTATTTTCTTAAAAATAATTTCCACCGTTTTGCCTGGCACCATAATCAGGCTCACCGATCTATAGTTCCCAGGATCACCTCTGGAGCCCTTTTTAAATATCGGTGTTACATTCACTACCCTCCAGTCCTCGGGTAAAGTGGGGGATTTTAGCAATAGGCTGCAAATTACTAGTAGTAGATCTGCAATCACACAAGGCACAGAGCCATAATCTGGACCCTCTTCTTTCTGAGTGCACCCCTTAACCACCCCCTCCTATGACTTCTATGCAGCCATTGGAGCTTATAAGCTCAGTGCCCTATTCCTCACGCCACGCTGCCTCTCCTGGAACTGGACAGGTAAATACTAAAGCTTTTAAAATAGATACACACTGGGAGTTTGGGTGCTACTTGTGGTACCCAGAAACAGTAAGGGGTAAGGGGACTAGACGAGCCAAAAGAAGCCTGTGAATAGAGGTAAACCAGAGTAACTACTTTAATAAATCAAAGTGACTACTCCACTTTGGTAGCAATCAGACGAACAGCATAAAGGCAATCTGAGAAGTAATGATTGCTGAACCATGGCTGCCACCTTCACACTGAGAAGTGTTCACACAAACAATTCAAAATACAAAATGAAAGAGGATACATAATCCTGATTTTTCAGGAGTACACACTTCTCTTCCCACTCCTGAATAATGCTGGTTTAGCATTCTGTTCGTGTGAACGCTTCTGAAGTAAAACCAAAGTAAAGCCCGGCTACGCAGAATTAAATGTTTGCCAGAACATGGGCCTAACAGTGGGAACAGCTAGGTTTCACTGTCTGCAATGTGAGAAAGCGGCACAATTCCAGCGTGCGTATTAAAGTCCTTCAAAAATTCCAACTCTGACAACCAAGTATCGGAAAGACCGTCTCTTTCCTTATGTTCTATTACGGCCAGCCAAGGGCACCCTCTTGCAAGTACCAACTGCCCATGAAGTTTTTCAAGGGCACACAGAGAGGCATTCTCGGCGGCTGTCCCACAAGCATAGAACTCCCTCCCCTGTGTCTGTCTAAGCCTGAGTCTGTTCATCTTCCAGAAGAGATGCAAGACCTTTTTGTTTGGACAGGCGTTTGGCATACAGGGATAGGAAGGGCAATGTAAAAATTGGGGGGGGGGGGGAATTGAGAATTGTTTAAATAAAATAAATACATACAATTAATCAATCAATCAGGAGACTTTTTAAAAGTGACAGACTTCAGGTTTTTTATTTGCCTTCTTGTTTACCAGCACTTATGGTTCATACTTCTAAGGTTTCTTTTGTAAATATGAGGTGCTCGAAAGCCTCTTTACAGGGGTGGGTTGCCGGTGCTTCAGAGTCTGCACTTGCTGCCAATAGCATTCTGGGCACAATTCAAGCTGCTGGTTTTTACCTATAAAGCTCTCAGCGGCCCGGGCCCTATATATCTAAAACACCGCCTTCCTCCCCTGTCCCTCTGCAGCCCTCAAGATCAGCCAAGAGCACTCTCTTGCACGTTCCATCACTGGCCCAGGTTCATATGACCCGGGCATGCAGGCATTCAACAGGTTAGGTAGATCCTAAGGTGGGGGTTTTATAAACATTTTAAGGGGTTTTATGTTGTATTTTATGATGAGGTTAGCCACACTGAGCCTTCAGGTACAGGACAGGATAAAAATATAAATAAAATAAATAAATAGATGCTTATAGTGGAATTTCTTGCATTATCAACTCTGGAAGCTGCAGCTTTATGGAAAACACCAGAATAAATACTGGGGGGGGGGGGCTCATAATAAAAATGCAAGAGGTGGCAACAAATGAAAGCCAAGAGGTAGTTAATGCAAATCAAGATTCCAGACGCTGGACCTTACTGAAGGCAAGCGACACAATGGAAGACTGTCAGATCGACAAGGACGCTCCAGGTTAGTTTCTCAGTCTTCTAATATTCAAATTCAATTGTGTTTTGTAAGGAAATTTAGAGTTCACATGTATTTGAAGCCCTGTGGTGGTGCCAGTGCATGAAACTGCCCAGAAGACCGACTGAAACTGGAGTGAAACTCTATAGTTTATTTTCAAAAGTGGATTTAAAAAAAAAAAAAAAAAGTTGGTTTATTAGGTAAAACATCCTTTGCCAGACCAAGCCTTTTATTCAAGCCACAGTTCATTAGAAAGGCCCAAGTCTTCCATACATCTGACCTTAAATCACAGACAAAGGGCTGAGGCCAATGAGATAATTGCCCTCCCCCCGTTGTTTTTTAATGTGGCCCCTTTCCAGTTCCTGGCCCATGGCTCCTATCCCCTAACACTGAGCAAGGGGAGGTGGAAGGCAGCAGAGATGGATAGAGGATTGGACCCCTCCCTTTCTTCTCTCATCCTGAGCAGACCCCATAACTCCTACCCCTGCTCAGCTCCTGAAGCCCGAACTAGTTTTCAAAGTGCATGGGGGGAGAGTTTCCCAATCCCAGTGCAGATAAACAGGAGGGGAAAATCTATGAAAGCTTCCGCTTTCCCAGCATTCAGGGACTGCATTAAATCCAAAGGAAGAAGCTTGTTGATCTCCCTTTATTTATTTATTTTTTTAAAAAGGGGGGGGGGGTGTTTTACTTTGGCCTCCTATTTATGGGGAAAGCTGGCTCTCTCTAGAATTGTGAGGGGGAGGCAATCTGCAAGCATGGACTCCCAAATGATCACCCCGATCTAGCCCGCGCCCCGTACAAAAGAAACGGCTCTGCTTTCCGGATCCTCCCTCGCTCGATTCCAGATCGCCAGCCGCCAGGGGCAGACTAACCCACAAGCAAAAAAAACACAACTCAATCCCTGGCACCAGCAGCAGGCCCCGCCGCTGACGTCAGCAAAGCGGTTACACAAGCTGCAATGGCTCAGCAGCAGCGCCCGCCCCTCCGTCAGGCCCGGCCCGGCAGCACGCGCTGCTGTGTACCGCGTGCTGCCGCCTGCACAGGCTCCTGATTCCTGGCTGGGCGGGCAGCCCCAGTGACGTCGCGCGATCGGGGCTAACCATGTGCTCGCTGCACACGTGGACGTGCCGTGCTGGCGAAAGCGCAGAGGGGGGGGGGGCGGCGCGGGCGCAGTCACCGTGTCCTTCACCGCCATCATGACGCGGGGGGAGGGAGCATGTATGATTTCTCTCCCCCCCCCCCATCAGAAAGCTACTACACTGGCAGCAGCCCGCCCTGCAGAGCAGAATCCTCTCCATGCAGGCAGCAGCTGCCCCCTATGGCTGCCACAGCAGGATTTTTTTAAAAAAAATAATAAAAAATTAAAGGGCTAAGACAGAGCCATGGTATTCTGTTCAATGCAACTAAACTATGGGCTGACCTTTCAAATACTACTTGCAGCTACTCAGGGGTGTAAAGGCTGCAGGATCAGGCCCTTATAGTCAGCCCCTGAAGCAGATCCCCATTTCTATAGCCACACACGGATATAGAGATCCAATAGGGATTTGTTTTCCAAGCTGGATCTCCGCATCTTCCTTCCAAGGGCTGTCTCCTGCATGTGCAATAGTCACTCACATTTTTGCTCCTGTGCAGTAGCCAAACCGCTATCTTTGTGTGTACGTGCAAGAGGGTGAAATACGTTTTTGCAAATACACAAATGTATTTTGACATCTTTTGCATGTGCCAAAAGGGAGCTTGGTTATAATCGCGAATGCGCAAGGCACTGGAACAGCCAATCTGGATCTCTAATGGAACGGTAACTGGATTACAGTGGGGTTCCTGTTTCACTGGAACGGGTGGATCGGTCTATGACACAATCCACCCAAATAATCGGTTTCCTTCGATGTACGAGACTACACCTCGATTCCTGTAGCCCATCTGCAAGGGCTCCAAACCCACCCTACGTGATTAACCCAGGTTGGCCCCATAGGGACACCTGCTTGCTGAAACTGTGCCCAAAGCTCATTTCCCTCAGTAGCCGTTCAGCACTGACCAGACCAGGAAGGAGTGACCCAGAAGGCTCGAGTGTCTGAATTCCAACTCTGACAGCCCACCACGCTCTTGAAAAAAGGGTTTTGCTGGGCCAAGGCTTGCTCAAATCAAGGGAAGGGGAGGAATGACTGACAAGGAATAAAGGAACTACCAGAGATGACAACTTGTGCCAGAACTTTCAGGAGAGAATCTGGTTAGTCCCAGCAGGACCGGCCCAAGGGTTTGAGGGGCCATGTGCCAAGCCTTGCTGTGGGGCCCCCAAAGGCCAGCCGGTGTGCCGGTGGCTTTGCTGCCGGCGGAACCTTATGGCTGCACTGAAATTTATAGCTTCCTTGCATGTTCATTTTCAATCGTGTGCACCCGCCTAACATGCATCCCCAATCATGTGGCTATTATTTGAATAGGGTGAGTGTGCACAATCCAGTTGTGAGAATGTTAGATGCCATCTCGAGGAACCTTCTTTACAAGGCTACTACAACCTTCTGATCAGCACATGGGCAGGAGCTGTTTGTAAACAAACAGCTTTATCTACCAGTCCGATTGGTTGTCCAGCTGCTGCTGCTGCAGTGCTACAGGAGGGAGAGGCAGGTGAGGGATGGGGTCCGCATGCATGCCTGGGGCCGGCCCTGGGGGCAGACAGCGTTGTCAGGCAGGGACGAGCTTTCTACCCTCCCCCTCCCTAAGGCTCCCTCTGGTAGAGGCAGGCAGTGAGCACTAAGCAGCCCCAGCCCGGCTGCCTGGTCTCACCACTCTCCCCCTTTCCACGGGGCAGACAGCGTCAGCGGGCTGGGGGAGGCGAGCTTGCTACCCTCCCTCTCCCTAAGGAAAGATTGGCTCCCTCAGGCAGAGGCAGTGAGCATTGAGCAGACCCGGCCCGGCTGCCTGGTCTCACTCTCCCCACGGGGCATACAGCATCGGTGGGGCGCCCGGAGACGGCTGCGCGGAGGGGAGGGGGGTATGTGCCAGCTGGCAGGGGGGGGCCAGGGACACGGGGGGGGGAACCAAGACAGGACAGGCAGCCGGGCAGCGGGCTTTGCTACCAATGGGGGTGGGGGAAAAGAAATTTAAACGGCTGTGTCCCAACTCCCTCTCCAACCCGCAGCGGCGGTGCGGAGCCCCCTCCCTCAGAGGCTGCCGTGGGGCCATGTGCCTGGACACCGGTGGCACATGCCTCGGGCCGGCCCTGAGTCCTAGGCAGGCTTCTGGATAGCCCGGCACATGGAATACACAGCCCCCAGTTTCCAGCAGTTCAGTTCATGGCTCTTTCGTGCAGGGCCTATTAAGTTTGAGGAACATCAGGCCGCTAGATTACAGTTCTATTTTTAAACAGCCTCTGTAAGCACAAAGAATCCAAAGGTTTTTTAAGAGGGGGAGGGAGGGGCAAGAGGTTTCTATGAAAAATCCTTATGTACAGAGGAGCTGCCCAGGAACGATCAGGGAGGTGCCATTCCCATATTAATATTTCATGCTTCCTTGTACTAACTCCAACTCCCCTTCCTCAATTACACTCCTTGAATGTTACACTCCTTGTCTCTCCCTCGGTTTCCCTTCCTCCGTCTCCTCCCTGCACCCCACCCCACCCCCTCACGCATGCACCCATCCCAACATTCCAAGTGCATCAAGTTGGACAGAAGCTCTCCTGCTTCTCACTCTAATTAGCTTCCTGTCATTCCGCCATCTCCTGACTGTCCTCCCAAGTGTTTTTTCCTGGAAGGCAACCAGGAAAGAGGTGCATGAGGCTTGAATACAGGTCTTCTTTTTCACTCAAGAAACTTTGACCTCCCGCAGGAGGGACAGTGGGATTCAGCACCCAAAGAGGGACTCTCCCTCCTATATATAGGGACTGTTGGGAGGTATGCATATGGGACATGGGAGTCACACTGGTGGATCCTGTAACTGTGACCCATCTACTGTGGCTCTATTCCCAATCCTTTTCCCAGGATCCAAGTTGTCCTAGACGTAGCACCCATGATGCACAGCTCCATAGTGGGCTGGTGTGCAGCTGTATCCATTCAGCCTTGGTAATCCACCCACCGACCAAAGGTTAACTGTGACAGTTCTGTACTTGCAGTGTACAAATGGGACAGGTTTTGGACCACAGAGCTCAAGCCTTCTCCCACTGGAGTAAATGGCATCACTATTTAAACAGAAGTAGGATCCAAACTAATCACGACCATGGGCAGCAAAAACCTTTGCACTGAGCTAGCCATAGCTTCAAACCATCCACTCAGAGGGGGCTTCTTAAAGCAATCTTTTAGGACATCCCCCCCCCCCTTGAAGGAAGTCACCCTGACAGCTTTTCTTTGTTCTCTCTCTTGTTCTGAGCCAGAGGTTAGATCAGGGGTGGGAAACTTCAGGCACAGGGGCCAAATGTGGCCCATGGCTAGTCTTTATTTGGCCCCTTTTTAGTGCCTCAATCTGGCCCCTAGATACTATCCCCAAGCACTGAAAGACTGAGCTCAGGGTAAGGGAGCAGAGATGAGGGCATGCACAAAAGTACAGGGGACAGATCCATGATCTGGAACTGCCTCTTCCCGAGTGCACCCCATAAACATCCCCACCCCTAATGTCTATGCAGTCCTCAGAGCTTGTGCTAATTTTCAAAGTGGCCCCTGAGAGGGAAAGGTTTCCTCACCCTTGGCCTAAATCGTGCCTTCAGTTTACCTGCACTCCGATTCAACCTAGATTGGCAATACAGGTTATTTTTGAGAGAGGTAAATGCACAGCACATAAGCATGATGGCTAGGGTTCACAGAGAGGGCCATAAACAGTGTCTGCAATGCTAACATCAGCACCCTGTGCTTGGTGAAACACCCGGCATTTAACAAGCCTGAAGCTGGGGAGGCCCAACGGCATCAGAGGCCTATTTAGTACCAACCCTCGGGCCCCATCATTGGCGTACCCAAGGACCTCTGTCTTCAAACACCCCTGCAAGGCAGGGAAGTGCTAGTACTCATAGGTTTGTTGATGGGGAGAGATGGAGGCCTAACCTCACAAACTTCACAAACCTCTGCTCCCATAGGAACTGCTCTGATACCTATTCATCGGTTTGTTTTCCAGAGCAACTTCCCCTTATGCCAGATTGCCGCTCGCTCCGGAGCAACTCACACATACACACAAAGAGCTGCAACATAGCAACTAGCTGCACAGCAAGTGATGGTTTGCTACAAAGCCAGACCTCTACGGTTACAAGTTCCCAGCCAATGATTCGCCAGAGGTTAGCAAGAAATCTACGGTGGAGCAGGGGGACTAGAGCCCAGGTCTCCAACGTCCAGGCTCTAGCATCTGACCACTGGATAGGTTGACTTCTCCATTATTTGCCCCCCTTCTGCTGACCTATCACCATCACTTCTAAATCTATCAAGAGACCACCAAGGACTCGCAGATGCAGCTTCTCTAAAAGCCAGGACAGGTGGCACTGCTTCCCCACCCCCACCCCTTAAGCCTTCCATGTGTTTTTCCATTGCTTATTTCCAAAACCAAGCGGTAGGTTTTGCAATGGAAAGTAACAGGAACCATAGACAGACCAAACACCTGAAGCCATTAACACTATGTAAGGATACATAGGGACCACTAAAACAACAGAAATTGGTTTACGTCCAAAGCCGTTTTTCTAACAGCCTGGTATCAATACAGAAACATTGTCATGTCTGGATTCTCACATGCATTGCTTTGCAAAAAAAAGCTACGGATGCTGAAATCACACTAACTTGAAATCCCCTTCCACTTCCAATCTGTGGGGGTAATTAGAACTGCACAGGCACATGTTTCCCCTATGCCCCACAATCAATCCACCGCTCCCAAGACGCAGCAATATGCCTGGCATCACACTAGTTTCTGTTGTTGCTCAGAACTCACAGGCAGCACGGATGAAAACCTGAGAGGTGAAGAATAAGGCAAACAAAGGGAATTCAGATGTCAGACTGGAGCAGACACTGGGCAATGGAAACACGATGGAGACAATCGGCTAGCTCCTCTGTGCTTCAAGGTTACATTTGGGACAGTCCTAAATGTAGATTTTGCTTCCTAGGCATTTTAGACAGTGGTTTCCAAACTTTATCCTATGGCGCCACACTCCACAAAGCCAAGTTGTCCACGCCCATCCCTGCAGCTTATACCATGCTACCTACACTACCTGCTGCACTGCTTTGTACTGGCTAGTCCCAGCAGAGACATGGTAGCAGCAGGACTCAAGAGTTCCTTTACTTCTTCTAGCAGCAACTACTCGTGCCACATGGTCTCTTGGGAGGGAGAGGGAAGGAGGAAGATGAAGAACAGCTGGGAGGAGCAAGAGTGTATATGCGATACCCTCTGGGCACTGGCAGCAAGATAGTGGCACATGCACACTACTGCCTGCTCTCTCCCGGTCCTGACTTGTACCCAGCCTCGTGCCACCCCTGCAACTAATAGGTGCCACCCCAAAGTAGCACACCACCCAGTTTGGAAATTGCTGCATTTAAGAACCTGGCTACATATTTAAAAGTCAGAGCTGGAAGGGACTTCAAGGGTCTTCTAATCCAGCCCCCGTTCATTAAGCCAATGGGAACATTTGTCTCTGACACACAGCTCCATCATCAGGAAAACACTTGGGTACCACTGGTGCAACAGCATCACCTCCAGCTGTTCGCAGCTCTGATTACACGTACACAATACTGCACCTCTTCTCAAGTATTTCAGAATGAATGCAGATCACATAAACCATCCCCACCAACACCCTCCTCAAAGAGAATTTTTTAGCCCTATTTCAGAAGCACCAAATAAAGAGGCTGCCTGGGAAGAGATCTGCACCCATATCAATATTCATAGAGTGTCCACTAACAACGCCAGAGACGTCTCTGTTCATGACATCGTGACTCTGGACTCCACTCCCGAATGCAAGAGTAGGCAATTGCTCTGTCTGCGTTAGTGCTAATGGAAGCCCGGCTCCTTACCGAGAGCAACCTGCTTAGGAAATTAAATGAAAGGCTTGTGACTTTTCCCAATACCCATTAGCTGCAAAATGACTATCTCCAGGAGTGACTTTTTTTAAGTAGCGTAGCTTTGATCACGCTTTAGTGGCTAGATGCCATTAATATGTGTTGCTTACCCACCCAGCCCCCTTCACAACAAAGACATCTTTCCCTTAAAAAAAAAAAAAAAAGTCTGATTGAGGGTAATGAGAAAGCCAAGCAACATGGTCTGAGTATGGGAGACGCACAGCAACTTTTGGGAATCTGATTCTCCAACTGAAGTCGCTGCGAGCAGTGGATCCTCAGCCCCTGGGGAGGAGGGGGGAATAATAAAAAATCAAGGCAACCACCCATGCACAGGCTAGGCAATCGCTTCTAACTTCCTTTTATTTTACAGAGAATCCAAACACACACCGCAAGGCAAACTACCTCTCCAGAAATGAGACAGAGTTGCAATCACATTCCTTTTGCTTCTGGAGGCAGGGGGAGGGATCAGGTTTACTTATTCTGGTTGGGAGATCATGGAGTGGAAGCTGCTCTGCAGCTTTCAAGATCAGTTCCACGTTTTAGTCAGTTTTAAGACATTGACAACTTTGCAATCTGTGGACACCACAGTGGAGATTTCTTCCCCCGTTAACTGCTCCCACAAACATTTAGCAAAGACAATGCACTTGGTAACTGCAGAGCATTCTATGTAAATATTGGCTTTCAACCTCTGTTGGGGACACTGCCCCATACAGAACACTTCACAGATCTATAAGCCAATGCACTTTTTAGTGTCACATGAACACGTGTAGAGCTGTGCCTGCTTACCCCTGGGATCAATTTTAGCCTTGATTCTTCACAGACTCAATCCTGTATCAAATCCACTCAGCTTTTACCAGGCCTGGGAGCCCAGGTTTCGTACATGACCGTGCTCCTGGAAACATCATACATTCCCACAAGTTTGCAAGACATCACAAAAATACCCAAACTTTGGGCAAGAACAAAGAGGGGGGAAAGTACACCCCACCCTCAGCCTCATGATGCACTGTATGAAAGACTTAAGGTTAACTAGGAATCTATGATAATACAAAAGTGAGAAACTGGCTTGTACTGTATTAGCAGATTGAAGAACGATGCACATCTCAGACTTGTTAAATGACTCTAGTACAAATTGTCCCGCTTCTTTTATCTTTACAGCAAAGGAAATTAAACCAATTAAAAATCATACAGAACAAACAAGTGAAATATTGGCTCCACTGAAGTGGAGTGTCCCATTTCGAATGAGCAGTAAATAAGCAAATCACCTACTGGCCATACCTGGATGTATCGCAAGGCACTCCTTAGAACGCTGAGGTTTGAGGTTTTCTTGTCATCTACGTTGGGGATGTTGCGTTTCAAAGTCTCAAAGCATTCTTTCAAATGTGCACGTCTATAGAAGTAATGCAGGTTGCAGGTCAGTATGAGTGAGCAATAAGTCTAAGGGGGTTTTCATCGAGGAGTCAGACTTTGTCTGGACCCGACTAGCACGGCACTTAAGCAGGTGAGTAGCAACTGGCAGGACTACTTGCATGTTTAAAAACTAAGGCATTGTGGTCTTCTGGGAAGCGAGCTGTCCTGGAACTCAGGACAACTGGGTTCTACTCCTGCCTTGCCACCAACCTGCCATGCAACCTTGGACAGATCACTTTACCTCTTTGTGTATTTGCGTCAGCTCCCACCACTGTTCTTTCTTATTTATTTAGATGAAGGTGGGGGGAAACCTCAGACCCAAGGGCCAAATGCAGCCCGTGGCTAGTTTTTATTTTGCCCCTTTCCAGTTCCTGGAACTGGTTCTTGGATCCTGTTCCTACCCCCAAACACTGAAAGACTTGAGTTCAGGGTAAGAGAGCAGAGATGAGGACACGGACACAAGGATAGGGGGATGGATCCATGGCACAAATCTATGATCTGAACCCTCATCTTCCTGAGTGCACCCGTTAAGTAGCTCACTCCCAGTTCCTTATGGGTCATGGAGCTTTTACTAATTTTCAAAATGGTCCGTGGTAAGAAAAAGGTTGTCCCCTCCTGCTTTAGATCTTCAAATCAAGTACTATACCCCAATGTACAGTACTTGGAACTGTGGTGCCCCAATTTGGTTAGGGTGTCAGTGTCATACTAATAGCATGTACGTGATTTGCTGGATCAAAGCCTTACATGACCATAGTCATACACAGGGCTGTACAAATCCACTCACCTGTTTGCCTGTGGTGAGTATACAAGCTGGTGAGTAGATTTCTACAGCCCTGGGCTTCCCCAGGTCTCAACCCAGCAAACAGACTTTTATGCCTAGCGAGTGAATTATTTCTATACAGCTCTGCGTATACACATAATTATGTGTATTATTATTATTATTATTAGGAATCAACAGGGTTGGCCAATAGGAAATGGGATATCAAACAATTCATTGTATCACTATGAATTTGGTTTGAATCTTCCTAAATAAACAGAGGTTTACAGACCCCAAGGAAAAGAGTGTGAGGGTCAATGTAAAAGAAAAAGCTGGCTTGCTACGTACCTGTTCTTCTCCAATTTATTATGTACTTCCCTGGTGCCAACCCTGCAATCCAAACAGAACAAAGACAGGACTCAGTATCAGAAATGATAAACTTTCCCCGACTAGCACTGCTTGCGAGTTTCTGAAACATGAAGGGGTGGGTGGGCATATCTGTGAGAACAGTGGAAGGGAGTGACCACACTATAGAGGTCTTCTTTAAATAATATATTATTTGTATATATAATGGCACAGAAATGGAGGATGGCCCGGACTCTGGACTGGGACTCCAGAGACCCAGCTTCAATTCTTATCTCTGCCAGTAGCTTCCTGTGCAACACTGGGCATGTCACTTGGCCTTGCTGTGTCTCTCTGCCCTGGCCCATGAGGCTGGGATACCCATGGTTCTCTGCTTCCCAGGCGTGCTGAGAGGATAAATGCATTAGCTTCTATGTAGTACTTTGACATTTATGAAAGGAAAGCATTAAGTATTATTAATCATCATCATCATCATTAGTGGGTTTTGCCAGTTACCACTTTGTGGATCAACAGACAAGCTTTTTCTGGTCTGTGGCTGGCCTGGGTCTGGGATGCTTCCAGCAGCAGTCACATGGGTTCTCTCTCTCCTGCAGCCAGCATCCCTTCCCCCTATCAGAGGGGAGCTGGAAGGAGGGAGGAAGCAAGGAACAGGAACAGGCAGGTACATCAGGCTCACAAGCCACCCTCCCTGGCATGGCTGTGTCCCCTGCCGCTGGAGAGCAGGTGAGGGGCAGCCCCATCCAATCTTCCGCACCAGGGCCCATTCCAACCTAGCTATGCCCCTGGGAGGAAGGAAGGTGGGGGCTTCTTCCTAATCCTCTAGCCATTCCATCCCAAAGAAAGGGCAGCAAGAGACCAGCCCTTCCCCTCTGCCCAGGGACAGGGTTGGCCTTCACAGCGCTGAGTGTTAACAGACACGACGGCCCCAACCCTGCTCGGGAAGCCGCTGCCAACATGTCCTGGACCAGGATGGGCGGCACAACAAACGTGCTGGTGGCTGGGCCACCGGAGAGGGCATACATGAACGTGCAGCTGCCCAGCCGCACCCCCGCCCTGCCATGGCAGCTGGTCATGGCGGATCCGATCTGGGCTGGGTTACAGCGGGCTAGACAACAGACGTGATACCCCACTCTGGCCCTAGTCAGGAAGACCTGGAGAGCTAGAGGTCTCCGAGATCACAGACCAAGCTCGCCGCTGACATGCCCAGGAGCAATCCCAGGCCAACATCTGGCAATGCAAGAACTTTGGTTTGCAGGTCTCAGCGGGCAACCATCTTTGTTAACACCCACTGCTCGTGACATTTCTAACCACCTCCCCCCCAATCTTTAAGATTATATTGGCTCTATGCATGAAAAGATATTGAGAAACAGGGCTATGGATCATGCTTTACTCACACACACACACACACTACAACGAGAGGACTACAGAAAGACAACAAAATGCAGAGCTCATCTGTATTTACACTGGCCTCAGCCTTAGGTATTTCTAAACCATTAGCCATTCCAGTATCTAGATGCTGAGAGAGTGTGTGGAGTCAGGAGTTCTGGCCCCACTCTAATGCACACCGCTTCACTCCCTCCCCCCAGCGGCTACAGGATTTGTACAATCATAAATTAAAACATATGCTGCTTGGCAGGAAGACTTTAAAGCACTTTGACTTTGCACGGAAACTGCAAGGCAATAACGCAGACCGACAAAAATACAAAATGACGCTAATGAAAAATGGAAAACTCCAGTTGGCACCCAAGAATGAGGGTACAAGGTAACTCCTGACTTTCCCCAAAGAAGTTTATCTTCTTTTTTTTTTTTTTTTAAAGGCACGTTAATTAACAGGTGTCGCCTCCACCCTCCAATAAAACTTATCTCAAGTGATCAGGCACTTTAGTGGCATTGACAAGGAGACGGGGACCTCAAGAAATTCCCATGCAGTCTCTAACAGATGTTGATCCAAGTACTTGCAGCAGTGCTTAGGAGTCCCAGATCAGGGTCTCTCTGTGCGAAGCAATGTACAGATAAATAGGAAAAAAAGATGGTCCCTGCCCCAAAGGGTGTCAGAGGCCCAAGAGGGATCAGGACCAGACGGGACTGCAGGAGTAGGTCTGAGCTGCAGCAAGGTTAGGGCAGAAGCCAAGCAAGGTTCAGACCAGTCAGCCTTATAGGCTGGCAGGCAGTCAATCAGGAAACTGGATGTGGCAAGGGCCTATCAGGAGTCTAAGGGGTGTGGCTACTGAAGCCATATACGGGAATGCCTTGGCCCAGCCAGAGCATAGCAGTGAGTGGTACCATGGAGCCAGCTTACGTCCCTAGGGTACGAGGCCTAGGGACGTAAGCTGGTTCGAGACCAATCCCTTATAAAAGGTTCCCAAGCTAAATATAAGACAAAAGACAACAGAAGGGCAGAGTTAAATAGTGGGAGCTCAGAGACAACTATCGGTTAGTGTGAACAGCAATGGTCCTCCTGGGATATAAGCGATCAGAGTCTGGGGGTGGGGGAGTAGGCAGCAGACTCAGGGAACCGGGCTGGAGTGGCGGGACAGAGTAGGCAGAGGCAAAGGCGACATAGCAAGGATCAAGCAGTGGAGAAGGTCAGAATGCAGAAAGGAGTAAGAACTGGTCGGATGATCTGTCCAACTTCCTGGTGCTACCAGAAAGCCTTATATGTTGGTTGGCAACCCACTGGGAAGCTGGGAGGTGAGGCAAGGACAAGGTGACGGAAGGTTTTGGAGGAGAACAACAAAGTGAGCTTTGTTGATGTTTACAGGGAGCTTCCCATGGGTAAGGGGCAGCAAAGGAGAAAACACAGACGTGTTTGCCAGTAAATATTTGCCTTTCATTTAAAATATGCTCAAAAACAGTGTAAAGAAGATACTGATTGACAGAAAGACCCAGTGATAACATGATTACTAGCAGCTAGGCATGTCATCTGCCAATAGTAGCGCAATCAGGACCGGTCACAACATGGGGAAATCCCCCTGCACCCCACTATTTTCTCTGCTTCTGGGGGTCATTTCCACCAGGGCAGAATATGGGGGCCCAATTCTTTCCCAGCGGGGCCTTGAAGAAAGCCACCTCTAGAGCCCCACAGAGGGAATCTTTGAGGGGGCAGGACTACCAGGGACCCTGCATTTTATCGTCACCCTGGCCCCCACGAATTGTAAGGCCGGCCCTGCGTGCAACGGAGAAACCAAGACATAGGCACTGTACCAGAAACAAGTAGATCTCATAGGTGCAGCCGTCAAAAAGTTCTCCAGATAAACTAGGGTACGTCTCAACTGCTGCACGAAGGGACCTGTTCTGACATTGCAAAGGCCCCACAGAATCCACTCTGTATGGGAACCTGAACCCCGAGGAGCAAAATCCAGCCTGCAGCCATTTAATATCGGGCCCTTTTCCAATTCCTGGCTCGGGCTTGTCAATCAAGTCCCAACCCTCAAGCATCAAAAGCATAAGCTTATGAGGAAGGGAGCACGGACCCTCTTTTTCTTTCCCACCCCAAGCACACTTCTTGAGCGTCCCCAACGCCTATGTGGCCCGTGGAGCTTGTACTCATTTCCAAAGTGACCCACAGGAGGGAAAAAGCTGCTCCATTCTTGCTCTATGGGGTGCTTTTAGTAGATTAAAACAAACAAAAACAACAATAAACTTGACATTTGAAAGCACCCTGGATTCTATTTTTAAAAATCTGAAGCAAGTAATCAGGGTTGGGGGAATCTTTTCCCTCAGAAAGGCCACTTTGAAAATTAGTACAAGCTCCAAGAGCAGCATAGGAATTAGGAGTGTGCTCAGGAGGAGGAGGATCCAGATCATAGATTTGTCCCCTATCCTTGTGTGCACGCCCTCATCTCTGCTCCCTACCCTGAGCTCAGTCTTTCTGTGCTTGGGAGGAGGATCTGGATCCAGGAATTGGGAAGGGTCCAATTTAAAAAAAAAACCAACAACAACTAACCGCAGGCCACATTTGGCCCCTGGGCCTGAGGCTTCCCACCTCTAGCCCAATTCATTCATTATATGATTTGTAATAGTTTATTTTATTTATTTATGTAAATATTTATTAGCCACCCCCTCATGCCTACGGCATCTCAGGGCGGCTTACAACATAAAACCAAACAATAATAAATCTCCTTAAAACAATTTTAAAATACAACCACCACCACCACCCTCCCAACCTCCCCTCCGAAGGCCTGGGCGAACAGCCAGGTCTTGCAGGCTCGCCGAAACGCCAACAGATCTGGGGCCGGACGGGCTTCCTCCGGGAGGGAATTCCAAAGCCACGGCCCGGCCACCAAGAACGCCCTCTCCATTGTGGCCCCCCGTCTTACACAGGGGACCTCCAAAAAGGCACCCCCGGCGCACCACAGGGATCGCTCTGAGGCACGGAGGGTGAGGCGGTCCCCAAGGTATGAGGGGCCCAGACCATAGTTGAACATTCTCAAGTTATTTTCAAGAGTTGTAATATCACTTTAAAAAATAAAATATCCCATGGCCATCTTCCCTGAGAGACATTTAGAAACTGATGCCTCTCTCCGTACGCGCACATCTGGAAAAGCAGATGAACATGTACCTTGAGGTGTGAGATCTCCAGGCAATTACTGGGAAAGCACCAACAAGCTAGCTAGCTTTCTCCAAATATGATACACGCTCTTACATCCAGGTAGGCTTCATCTGTAGTATAAAACTTAACAGCCCTGTTGTCCTGGAAACTCCTACTTGCCTGAGGAAGGAGCTTGCGAGGTCTGAAAGCTTGCACATTTCCACCAACAATAGTTGGTCCAATCAAAGATATCATTCAAACAACTTTATCTCCACCTCGGCAGCCAAATTGTCAAGTGTAACACACACTGTTCAAAACCTCCCGGAATAATATTTGAAGTCTGTTGAACACTAGAGTCCAACCTAGAAGCTGACTTAGTGACTGACTTTTTGCAACTGCAGCATCTTTTTTCCTCCTCTATGAACATGCTAGTTCTTCAAACATGGGACACAATCTGGCAAAAAAAAAAAAAAAAAAAAAGATAGGCACACGCATGGTACAGGCATGTCAGAAGTAATCAGACATACCCCGCTGTGGTTGCAAAGGAGAGTCCCCGAGTCAGTTTATAGGGTTTCACGGTGCACACAAGTTATGCATCAAGCATGCCATTTGCACACACAGTCACGGTGAAAAGGCATGCAGAGTTCCACCAAGTGCAATCAGGACTTTCTGATACAAGCCCTAAAGATCATGAGCTTTCTATATGACATTTGGTTTTGGCTAGATTCATTGGGTTCCAGCGGTGGCTCTCCATCACTTGCAGCTTGTTCAAAATGCGGCACCTTACTGGTTTGGGCAGCTGGGGTCCATATTGCGAACGCCGTGCATTCTCCACATTGGCTGCTTATAGAGTGGCAGACTGAATTTAAGATAGCGTTACTAGTTTTGATGGCCCTGAATAGTATATAGGCCCTGGCTATATTTGAGACATGTTTCTGGAATCTCACTCCCACGGCTAGCTGCACTCGGAAACGACCACCCCCGTTTGCGGATTCCACCATTGTGCCTAAAGTCAGGGGATAATCAAGCCTTTGCTGTGGCAGGCCCCTCAATATGAAGGAACTTGCTCCCTCCAAATATTCATCTAAGTTGCTCCCTCTTCACCTTAAAAAAAAACACTGAAGACTTTTTATTCTACAGGTGCTTTTAAAGGATCCACTGAATGGAATTTTTCCTCCTGTTTTAAACTAGACTGACTGGATTGTAGGTTGTTTCATTGTATTTTGGCAAGTGCCCCGAGTGCCATTTGGCAGGGGGAAGGGCAGAGAGGAGCCCTATATAAAATTATTATTATAATCCTAGGAGAAAAAAAAAACCATTCATACAGCTTCATGTTAAGACCCTTTTCCTTCCATGCCCCCAAGCGAGTCAGTGTGGGAAAGAAATCCTCTACATCGCCATAGTGCCTATGGATCCTTTAATCTCGCCTGCCCTTTGCACCCTCCCCTCTGCTCTCACGGCACTGTACTGCAGCCATAAGCCTGTGGGTGAAAGGGAACCAGCAGGAATCCCTCCTGTGGAATCAATGGTGTAGTAAGACTGGGACAGGCCCAGATTCAAGTCCTTATTACGGACTCCTCTTTATGGGTAAAGGGGTTGAATCTCTAGAGTGGAGTCAGGGCTTATCCATGAAAGCGATGTTGCCCTTGCCCCCATCAGCCTACCGTTCTCAGGGTGAAAACTAATGCGTCGCGCTGCCATGGACTTACCCGGTCCAGAGTTGGATCGTCACCGCAGTCAGGATTTGGCCAGACCCCCAAACTGATATGATGGGGGCCTGGCCACTAGGGAGGGCAGAGAGATGGGTGAATGCCCCTGTGCTGCTCCCAGTGCCTCCTCCATCCTTGACAGGTGGCCATGGCAGCCAATAATGGCCGTCGTGGCACCTGTACCTGGCGGCGCTTCCAACCACAGTGAGTAAAGTGGGCTTTCAAATGTGAAAGCCGGATTGACTCCCGTTTGGGCAGCAGGATCCCCGACCGTGGTGGGGGCTAGCCTGGGCTGTGACTTGGGAATTTCCTTGAGTCCCATCCCGGGCTAGCCCCACCATGGTCAGGATCCAGCCCCAGGGAAACATCTGGTGGGTGCATTTCAACATGACAGTGGCCCCTGGTTTAAACCACGCTAAAGCATGTTAAACTGGGCCACCGTCGTGTTTGAAAACACCCTCAGAGTGGCAGCAACATCAACATGAAGGAAGTTTTAGGAGGGGTTGGGAACAGGGACAGCAGCCCACCTCCACCCACTCTTAAAATCTCTTTCTTAGCATGGCCCTTTGCAGGGGGCCAGAATGCTGCTACAACATTTTCAGAGTGGGTGGCGTGCTGCTCTTGCTCCCTCCTGCATCCTGTCTGAACGCTTCCAAGTGGCACTCAGGGGCCGCTTGCAAAGGGGCCCCTCAGAGCCCGGGGCGCAAGCTCAACCGAGCCTCCTTGTTCTAAGGTAGCTATTCCGCTGTGTAGAACGGGTCAAGGCAACAGGTCAACAGGCCAACTCAGGACGGACCCTCCGATCCACTGGGGGCGCCTATCTGGAGGTCCCCCGTGTAAGGCGTGGGGGCCACCATGGAGAGGGCATTCTCGGTGGTCGGGCCACGGTTGTGGAACTCCCTTCCGAAGGAAGCCCGCCTGGCCCCGGGTCTGCTCACCTTTTGGAGGGCATGCAAGACGTGGCTGTTCGCCCAGGCCTTTGGAGGGGAGGGAGGGGTAAATGGGGAAGAATGATGGGGTGGGGAATTTGGGGGAATTGGAGGGTTAGGGTCGGGTTTTTTAAAATTATTTTAAAACTGATGTCGGTTTTTTATGTATTTTATTGTTTTATTGTATTGTTAGCCGCCCCGAGATGCCGTGGGCATGAGGGGGCGGCATAGAAATGCCAAGAAATAAAGAAATAATAAATTTAGCAATACCAGACGCACTCTCTCCACAAATGGGCAGAATACACCTCCTTCCATTCCTGCCGTTTGACAAAGTTGCATTCGAGTAACGCGGAGACCTTTAGATCACAGGATACAGGCAGTGGGGATATGGAGATACGAACCTCTCAATTACAGAGTCAAACCCAGCTCAGGTCAATAACTGACCAGAAGCCGATGTTTTCTTTTAGCCCATCCAAATTTTCTGCAACACCACAAAAGCCGCTGCCGCCACTTCCTACACCCTTGTGGGCAGTTTCAGCAGAGACATCAAAAACAGACTGGGACAGAGAGACTGAACGTCTCTTGCACTGCTACAGGTATGTTCACTACGCCTGGACTGAAGTACACGGACAGGGCAAGCTAAGGGAAATCCTGCTTGGCCCCTACCTGTTATAGGGTAAATACAGGAGCGAGGAACCTCTTCCCACTTTGAAAATTAGTACGAGATTCGAGGGCTGCACAGACGTTGGGAGCAGAGTGCTTAAGGGATGCACCCAGGAAGTGGAGACCCCAGATCATGAATCTGGGATATGGGTCTATCCCCTGTCCATGTGCGCGCATGTCCTCCTCATTTCCGCTCCCTTACCCTGAACGCAGTCTTTCAGCACCTGGGGGTAGGAAATGAATCCGGGGGCCAGATCCAGGAATTGGAAATGGGCCAAATAAAGACTAACTGCAGACCACATTTGGCCCCTGGGCCTGAGGTTCCCCATCCTTGGGGTAAGACAAAAAGCTCTAGCTTCCTAACCCCACTCCCATCTTTCAAAGTTATGGATTTAGGAGCCGATCCAAGGTATCTGGCATGCAGTGTGTTGTAGAAATTATGGGCTTGAGGGGAAAACGTCCCACATCTAGGTTCAACTGACTAGTGTTCCGTTTTTAATTTCCTCACGCAGGAAATCAGCACAGAGTCAGAAGTTTAAAAACAAATCCGTTTTACAAAAAGCTCCTTGGTAATACAAAGATACGTAAATATTGCTGAACGCAGTACCCAGATCAAACATACAAGAAATGTAAATGAGAAATACAGTCCAGTAATATGTTAAATGATTAGCCTGGTTCCTGTTATAATCTAAGGCCCTTTTCGCACAGGCACGCCAACACTGATAAAATGGGCATTACATTTTATTATACATGTTGCAGGGCTGCAGGTGAGCTCTACGGGTGCCCTACAACATGTATAATAAAATGTAACACCCATTTTATCAGTGTTGGAGTGTCTGTGCGAAAAGGGCCTACGATAAGAAAAATAAGATATCAGAGACAAATCCTTCAATCTTAAATAAAGATGTTCTATGCAAAGAAACCACTTCAAAAGGCTGGCCAGTCCTTCTGAGGCAATAAGCTTACCCTCTAGGAGAAGGAAGTAGTAAGTTCTTTGCTGTCAGAGAGACTGCCAAATGCTCAGGTGCTTTCAGGACAGAGTTCTGAGGTGGTGAGCTGCGCAGCTAATATGGCTTCGAGCTCAGGGCATCTTTTATAGACCGCATTGAAAGCACAACGACATACATGGTGAGCCATAATGATTATTCATTAAGCTGGCCAGCTTATTGCAATTTCAACTACATACGGTAAAACCTCTGCTTCTGCCCAATCAACATCTTTATCAGGCTTTTAACACTTGTTAATGCCCACCAATTTGACCACTTCTTTCTGGGTCTCTCTCCCTAGACATGCTTTTAAGCTAACCATTGTCAAACTGCAAGCTAAACTTATGCTTCTAGGACAGTCTATATCCTTAGGCCTCAGATCTTATTATACCAAACCGTCTCTAACAATAAACAGCCAATTAACTTAGCAATAGGTCTTTTAAGCAATCTACATCGGTCACCAAGTGCTCGGTATACATATGCAAGAGACATCCTGCAACTGGGGGGGGCGTGCTTTAAGCCAAGATCTGCTTCATCTTTCATCATCCAAATCAACTGCCTCCCAACAATGGCCCTTTCCCTTGTCCTCCCCATACTCTCTCTTACTTGCAAATTCTACAATGAGCCCATGCATTCGGATCCATGTTTGGCATTTTAAAAACATTGAAGGAATCGATATTTAAGAAAACCAGAGCAAAACAATTCCACATGCATGTGAACGAGTACCATTTCTGAAACAACGGATCAGCCGAGTCACTTCGCCTTTGCTTATTGTAGTTTCCCCTCACACACACACCCCTTTTCAGAATCGGCTTGTGTTTCATTAAGTACTACAGGTTTGAATAGCCTGCTAGAGGTTAAGTACTACAGGTAGTACGTACATTGTTAAGCACTACACATTTGAATAGCCTGCTAGACATTAGGATTGCTAATAGCCTGGAGTCTGTAAGAAAAAATTTCTTAGCTTAGGCAAATGCAGTCACTTTGGACCAGCTCACAGGTTTTAAAATAATCCTAAAGGACCCTAAGGGATTTATACCAGTGTCACATTGCAGACAGGTTTCCCAGGGTCGGGTCGGGCAGGGAGTTTAAAGTTGCTAGTCGATCCCACCCCCTCCCCCACGTCTTCCTGTGCTTGTGCTCTTTTCAGAAGCAACTGAGAATTTGTCCCTACAACCATAGGCCCTCCCCTCCCTAAATCAGCACTTTCAGAGAGAGACTGACTGACTCATGGTGAATGACAGGAGTTGCGTAAAGAAGCAGCAGCAGCAGCAGCAGCAGCAGATCCTGCAGTCTTATTTGTGTGGGCGGGCTCATGCCTCAACCAAGTTCCACTGAGGTCAGTGGAGCTACAATACAGGCAGAGCAATTCTTCTGCAAAAGGATCTAGTTGTAGCATCACGGCCTAATCGAGGAATAAATGTGCGTCCTAGAATAAACTCTGCCATAATAACTGCATCTCTAGGCTGCTTTTGTCACTGGAGAATAAAGGAGAGTGAACCGGAAAAGTCCTGGAGCCCTATGTGGTTTTATCCAACAGTACTTCCGAATCCAGAAAAATCTACTCGGTCACAACCATGTCTATTACATTTAACAGGACTGCGGTGTAAGAGAAATGAAAAGAAGGATCTGGGTAATGCCTGGGAGGTATTTTATGTGGAGCCATAAAAGCACAGTGGTTTAAAAGAAAAGTAAAAGGCTTTTTAAAAGGGGATTCAATTCAGTTCATTCTTAAAATTTGGATTTTGCTTTCTGGACACATGTAGCAGAATGGGCCATAGCAGCTAACAAACCTAACTAGAATAAAAGTTTTTTTGTTGTTTTTTTTTAAATCGATGTGGATTATTTTGGAGTGGGCTATAAATATTTGTCTGCTCCGTTCTCTGAATACAAATGTGGCCGCGCTCACAACGGCACTGACCGATAACCCTGCCGGTTAAATGCAAACGCTCTGGTTTCGAAAGTGAAACTGGCTAGATACAAAAAGGGAAAACTAGCCGTCCTAGTTTTTAACAGTCCAAAACCAAAATTAAAAACAACAAATTCATTGAGTCTTACGCATGTTCAGTGAAACGGGGGAAAGAGTTTAAAAATATCATCTTCTCTTGACCCTCTTTTCCTTCGATTCTTGAACGGAGACACTAACGCGTCCATCAGACCCACCCATCGACACATTTGCTGCGTTGCCTGGCATAGTCACTGTCTGCAAAGCACATGGCCCCAGGATTAGAGGGTGGGGCCACATGGATAGGAGCAGGGCAAAGGGGCTGTCACATGCTTTCTGACATAGCCCCTTACGCTCTGCGGGGGACAAGGCCATGTCAGGAAAAGGGGATGGGAAACTCCTAATGGCCCGCCTCCTTTCTGAAGCATCCGCGCGCTGCCACCCAAATTTCTCCAGGTTACTCAGAGGCCCCTGGCTGACCTGGAGAAACTGGGACTTCCCCTGGAGGTTCTGGCTCAAAACCTATAGATGCAGAAACTCTACATGACCGCACGTGCTCACCTCTCACTTACATTAGCTTTTTCTTTTCAATGTGAACTGAAAATATCCCAACGCAGGCAGCATCTTGACAAGATCTGGGCTAGCTACAATGGTGTTGCGGATAGCAGGGTTCCCCTACAAGCACAGGCGGGGGGTATTTTATTTTATTGTTTTATTTTATTTTTTGGCTAATACCATTTGGCAATAGGAAGATGCAATACTCCACGAAAATGGTCTAAGGCCTGGGAGTAAACAAGCATCCAGTCTCCTCAAATGAAACCAAGATGCAACCTTACTAAGAGCAGAGTTCAAAAGTTTATCTTTGGGGTGCTCAACATGGGACCCAAAAAGGCTATTCCTTGTGGCCCTCAAGACAAATGGCTCACAGGCTATTGTCTGTGGCCCACAGAGCTGCGACTGACCCCTCCAATGGAGCGGGTGGGAGGAGGGTGCAAGAGTGAGCATCTGATCTAATGTGGGCACATGAGTGGTTGTGAGGGTATTTGATTTAAACTGGGGTTTGGGCGGCATGTGCTTTCATTTTGGACATCTGTAGTGATCTGATGGCATTTAACCTTTGCTTTTTTTCACTTGGCATTTGTGGTTATAAGACGTCATTTCACGGATGCTTTGGGGGTTATTCGTTGGCATTTGGATTGACTCATAGCCAGATTCTCTGGCCTATAACTTGGGACCTCTGTTCGCTGCATTTCCCCCATTAACGGCAATGGGGAAAAGACAGTGAACCCGCCCTGCTGCATATAACATGGAACTCACATGTGCGCTAAATGACAGCATGCTTGTTATCTTCCAGAGGATCAGGCTGTTAGTTAAACTTAAATGAAATCAATTTAAATTTGGGTCAGGGGGCCGGGTTAGAAGAGGGCAGGATGAACACAAGAGGTCTTAGAAGACCTTCCCCCTTACAGCCGGTGTTCCCCGTTTTATTTTTAATTCTGATTTTTAAATGTTTTTTTTTATGGGGGGGTGCTATGAGGTATTTATTTATTCACATTTTTATCCTGCTCTTCTCAGGGAGGATTACAATACAAAATACGGGGTGGCATGGTACAGGAAGGAGAGCGAGAACGCCATGGTCCTCTCTCCCTGCACCCAGTGAGAGGGATGCAGGAGCACGGGCCTGGCGGGGCGAAGAGGAGAGGAAATGAAGTGGAGGGGGGGGGGGGGG
>QEPC01007512.1:8793833-8808686 GCA_003113815.1 Sphenodon punctatus
GTGGGAGAGGCGGGGCCTCTGCCACTCCGTGGCCCCCCCTCCGCTGCCTGTCAGGGCCCAGGGAAATGTGGACTGACCAGTCAGTCGGCCAGGGGGGCCCCACGCAGGGTCCCCAGCTCCTGGCCACTGTCAGGCCGGGAGCTAGGGACCCCAAGTGCGGGGGCCCCCAGGAGCAGGGCCCAGGGCGGCCGCCCCGAGGTAGGGCCAGCCCTGAGATCATGGATCAATCCCATTCCCCCTAGCCTTGTGTGCACACTCTCATCTCTGCTCCCTTCTCCTGAGCTCACACTTTCAGTACTTGGGGATAGGAACTGGATCCAGGGGCCAAATACAGAAACTGCAAAGGGGCCAAATAAAAACTAGCCATGGGCCACCTGTGGCCCCCAGGCCTGTGATTCCCCATTCTTGTAGTAGGCTCTAAACAGAGTCATAGCTACACTTTAATTTTGGAAAGAGCTATATAAAGTCACGTTTCTGGTCTAAACCAAAATCTAATTCAGTGTAAGGAGAAGATCTTCTTGGGAACAGATTATCTTAGTTCTGCCTGTTGAGTGGGTTCATGCGCCTTCTCTGATGCAACTGGCATTGGCTGCAAGGAGACAGGAAACGACCATAGGGCTGATCCAGGCTAGCAATTCCTATGTTCTGCTTGTGAATCCTCTGAACAACACAGGTCTCTCTATTTGGGACTTCCTTCCCAGGCTGGATACCAGTGCCTTGTACAAATGCACTCGGCAGGTATCTTTGAAGAAGCCCATCTGAGAGTTGGTGAACGGTTTATGGGTGGTCGCAGACAAGTGGCGATTCCTAAGCACCGCCAAGAACAGCCTCCTGCTAATTACAATAGCACGACAAATGCGCAGAGCCAAGGCCCGCCGCAGCAAGGCTCTCGCCGAGGCTGCACCAACAGCGCTAAAACGGCCTGCCGCTGGACATTTCCAAAGCCTGTGCAGCTTTCAGAGACAGTGTAAGACTTTCCTATTTATTTGGCAGGGTGCGTGCGTGTGTGCGTAGGCTTCCGAGGGGTGGTGCTTGGAGGGCAGGGGCAAAGGCATACAGTATTTTAGCAATGTTTTGTCACCCTTCCCGAGTCCCTGGGACAGGATGGGCTGCGAGTCCAAATAAATAAAGCCTCCCCGCAATGGGTTTTATATGCAGTGGATAATATGAAAATGACACACACACGCACAGGAACTATCATACTAGTTTGTATTCCCACCAGCCTACAATGAAATCCAATCTGTGAGCCACGTGCGATGTTTAGAGCTTTCAGATACTGGACGCATATGTTTTTGCATGGTGTAGGTTGGGAGACAGATGTCCGCCTCCTCAAACTGACAGACTCTTGACAGTTTCAGCAGAGGGGCCTAGGAGTGAGTGGACAATACAAGCAGAAGCCATCCCTCGGCTCTAGGATTGGCCGCTTTTGCGCGAACTCAGAGGTCATCCCACTACCCCTGCTCTGCACAGCAGATTGCAGTCCCGAGAGCTGTGGATTTTAGCTCGGTTCGCCACTTAAATACAGCAGCCTCACAAAATAAAGAAGGAGGGTTGTCACCTCTCTGGGTTTTGCCTGGAGACTAGGAGCTTTCTAGGGGAAGCCATGTCAGAAAGGGGGGAGGCCACAGGGACATTCCCACCCCCGTTATGACATGGCCTCGTCCAGGATCAGCCTTAGAATTTGCAGGACCCAAGGGCAAAGATGAAATGTGGGGGTCCCTGGTGGCAGCACCCACATAGCCCTGCTCCCTCGGGGACTCACTCTGTGGGGCCCTAGAGGTAGTTGTGTTTGGGGCCTCACTGGAAGGGACTAGCCCCTCCCCCGCCGTGTTCTGATGAAAATGGCCCCGGAAGTAAAGAGTCGGGTCTAGAGTGGTCAGCCGGGGTGGCTCTGTGGTAAGGCTGGCCCTGTTCTCGCCCCTATGGAGCATCACGAGGGGCAGAGTTACATCAGAAAAGGGTGCAATGTAGCCCTGCCCCCCCTCCAGGCCAAAACCCAGAGGGAGGTGGTAATCCTAGAGCAATGGTTCTCCAACTGGGGTGTGTGGAAAATATTCTGGGGTGAGTTGGGGGGGTGCAAGAAGCAGCCCAGCTGGCAAAGACCTAACTCTGCTCTGACTGAGCTGGAGGAATTTCCAAAATGATGAGGTGGGAAGAGAGAGAGTCAGAGAACAAGGGGGAAGAGAAGACTGGAAAAAGAGACAGTAAGTCATGTGGCAAGAGGATCCAGGAATCAGGGTCAACATTCTCCAGCAAGCAGACTGGTGCTATTTTAAGGGCTAACTAGTTCAGTAACGCACGGTGCCAAGGACTCTAACTTTGTTATCTATTGATCTGCCAGGTTTAAGTCTAACTCCTCCCCTCCTGACTGCCCAGGAAACTTTACAAAGCTGTAATTACAAGACAAGTGCTGCTGAACTGTGTGCATCGTACATCCTTGTACCACCCGTCAGGAGCAGCTGCTGCGAAACTGCCCCCAAGTTCGTCGAGAAGGCAGGCTGCGACCTTTCAAGAAAAGAGGTTTTGAATGATTGCTGGTATTAACATGCCCTATTGGAGACGGTCATTCAGAATTCAGCTTCTCAAAAGCTTCTGCCTTTGCAAAACCAAAAGGATTTCTAAGAAGTCTAGACTTGTGGTGGAAAAAGAAAAGGGTAACATTTAAGGAACAAGGATATGCCTCTTAAGGTGCTGGGAGGATTGTCACCCGCCTGGCCCTGGCCCTTTCCAAGAGGCGTGATGTCATGATGCTCAGAACATCCCCTTCCGCTACCCGTTTCGGATGTGACCACGCCCCTTTCCCAAGCATCATGCCATCATCAGAATACTCGGAAAGGGGTGTGGTCATGTCAGAAAGGGACAGTGCGAAGCAGCTCTCCCACACACCCCTTCCCTCCCAAGTGTAATTTTGTCAGTGTTCTTGCTTGGATGTGAATAAGAAGCAACTCTTTTTTAAACCTAGGTTTGCTAGCGCAAGTGAGAGGAGAACTGAAGGGAGATACGATAGACGTTTACAAAATCATGAGTGATGTGGAGCAGGTAAATAGGGGAGCTGTTATTTATCCCCTTCTCAAAATAGAATGAGGGGACACCCTATGAAATTAACTGGCAATAGGTTCAAAACAAATACGTATGTATTTATTTTCCAATTTTATATCCCACACCCTCCTACCTAAGTAACAATGTAAACATCACACATCTAAAAATACAAGAAGAACATAATCCTCTCCACAGTCACCCCCCGGGATACTTGGGGGGCTTCAAAGAAGGGCGCTCCCAGTCGATTGCAGAGGTCGATCAAGAGCCTGGGGAGCGAGGCAGTCACGCAGATAGGTAGGGCCTAGGCTGTCTAGGTAAGCACCAACACCTTGAATCGGACTCGTAAGACTATAGGCAGCCGGTGCAAACAGAGAGCACGGATGTAACGTGCTCACGGCGACCCGACAGGAGGAGACAGGCTGACGCGTTCTGCACCAGCTGCAGCCTTTGAACCATCACCATGGGTAGCCCCACATAGAGCACGTTGCAATAGTCCAGTCTTGCGGTAATGAAAGCATGGATGATAGCGGCCAGGTCGGAATACGAGACATACGGCCGAAGCCACCGCATTAGATGTAACAGGTAGAACGCGCTCCTCGCCACAGCCCCCAACCTGGGCATACAGGCAGAGCCGGGAATCCAAGAGCACACCCAGACTACGAACCTGAGGAACCAGTGGAGGAAAAGGAAGTATTTCCCCGCCACACCTCCAATCACCATGCAATTAGCCTGTGGAACTTGGTGCCAGAAAACGTTGTGAAGGCCAATAGCAAGCTTCAAAAAGGATTAGATGGGTTCTTAGAGGATAGGTCCATAAATGGGTATTCACTAAGCTGCTATGGGGATGGGGTTGTCGTAGGCTGAGAGTGAATAGCAGAGAATGGATCGTGACATTTTGACCCGTTGTATGCTTCTCTGAAGCATCTGAAACTGCCACGGTTGGAGACAGGATGCTGGGCCAGATAGGCCACAGCTCCACTAGTCCAGTTTACCGACATATTCCAATTATATATGAACCAATCTAATGCAGTGTTTCTCAATTCATGGGTTGAGAACAATTACATCACCCAAGTGGGTCAAAGGGTCACAAGAAGAATGCCACTCAAGTTACAATGCATATTTACTGGGTCATGACAGAACATCAGGGTGTACAAATGAGGTCCTGGCTCTTAGCAACCACCTAGTGATTCAGAACACTCCACACCTGGAGGGTGAAAACGTGAGTGAGATTACAGAACCTCATGGTGTATGCAGGTTGTGCAGAATCTCACATTTACATTTATAAAAATAAATAAATAAAAAACACACTACACAAAGTGCTTTGCAGAAAAAAAAAGTTTGGAATTGCAACTGCAGTGCACTCGGAAACCAAATAATGGGTGAAAACAGACATGACGCTAACCACCCTTTAACCACCCTTGGTGGTTATTTATGCATGTTGCAGGGCTGTATTGGTGCCCTATGCAGCCCTGAAACATGCATAAATGACCACCAAGGGTGGTTAAAGGGTGGTGGTTAGCGTCATGTCTGTTTTCACCCAATGACTACCAAAATAAAGAGTCCCTTTGTTATTCAATCATTTTACGCCAATCTTGCCAATTTTTATATGGCTTGGACTTTGGGCTGGCAATCCTGGTAACACAGGATTCCTTTGGTCGCTTTACAAGAAGAGTCCTATTCTGAAATGTTTTTTCAACAAGGGATTTTAGCTCAACTTTTTAAAAAGCAGCTGCAGCGGGGGCATTTTGTCATTTACACATTTTCACCTAGTGCTAACCTACGCCTCTTATGATAAGGTGAACATCAGCCATCCTGGCATTCCTAGAGAGCTGAAATCCTAACCAGCTGTGAGGAGAGAAAAACTACTGAGCTAAAACTTAGCTTGCGGGCACTTGGACTCAGTATTTGCAAGTATAGTGCCTTACCTTTCTGGTGGGTCTCCCTATAGGAGACAGGAAAGGAAGTGAGACTGTGATAAAAAAAAAGACTACAGGGGTGGGGAGCTGTCCCCCCACCCCCTTCATAGAATTCGATAAAAAGCAGCACAGAAGTCCCAGATTACTGGTCTAAAAAGCAGTACATCTCATTGTTGTCCTACAATGCCACGCTAATCTCTATGTTTTCCAAAATGGCAGGATGGGGTCCTTCAAAGTAACAATTTCAAAGGTTCAGGGCAGGTTGTAATATAATAAAAATATAAAAGAAACATCCATGCATAAAATCATTTAAAATCTCCTATCCCCACCTACCAAACACTCAGCTTTGCGCTGCCTCCAAAAAATGCTCAGACTTGGGCTTTGGAAAACCTCTAGCAAAGGGCCACATAAAAAACTTGCCATGGGCCACATTTGGCCCCAAGGCCTGAGGTTCCCCACCCATCGTCTACATTATAAAAAAACAACAGCAAAGGCCTCACCCAAACCCTGTTTGAAAAGACTTGTTGTGATGAGGCGGGTTAGCCTCTGTGAATTCAACAAAGCAATTGCAAGACACACAGGATATGCCAGGAAGTAGCCAGTGGAACGTGTGTACCCAGAATGAAGTGTGAATGTTAAAACGACACCCTTGTGGTCAGATCTGCCATACAAATTATTATGGGCTGGCCATGCTGGGACTGCCTTCATGTGCAAACATGCCAGACGGAGACAGTCTTTCAAAGTCACCTTCTCCATGACCTGCCACTCGCTGTGTCTGTGATGTGCAAAGAGCAAACAAGCACACACAGGTTGAGATTAGCATCAGCCTTGCCTTGGATACAGGCTGAACAGCAGGTGTTACGCCTTATATAGAGCACTCATTGGGTTCCACAGCTCCCACCCACCCCCCAAAAACACTCTTTCTTCCACACACGATGCACATATGCCCCCTTGCTTTATAGTCCCATCTTTGGCTTCTGTATTGATAATGATGTGATTTGTCAAATATCTCCAGTGCTGGGAAACGTACCCATAGAAAAGTGCATGCCATGTTTACCCTCCCTCACCAGTATATACCCCCACCCCCATTCTCCAAATAATGAATTTCAGCTATTGCTGATCCAGATATTTAATTCACATCCACTGTGATACCAACATGCCTTACTCTCTGATGAAGACACAAATATAATAGCATAAAAGCGAGACTCACGAAGTTATCACTCTACTCATACAGGATCGTAACTCAAAGAATGACGGTAAAGCATTTCACATGTAGTGCAACTAAAATGCAGCCACCTCTGGGGTGGAAGGTGCTAACTAGCTGCCACACAATACACTGCCCCCCTTAATATAGGCAGAAGTTAGAATTTTGGCCTACAGCAAGGTACAGAGCCTGGTATTATTATGAAGGGTGCCTGGGCATCCTTAATATCAATAGAGAGGAAACAGGGTTTGGGCTTACAGGAGAACTGTGAGGGACTTTAAGATTGATAGGGACCATATACAGCTCATCTTTCTGGAGTGTTCACAAATGAAAGGAAAACCATTTCCCCTTCACTCAAGGAGCCCATAGAAATCCTGCTGATGAAGCTCGGTGCTGTAGAATTAGAAAAAGGTGGAGACAAGAAAAAGTTACCCTAGTTCCCAACCACATTCCTCCCTAGCTGAAACCCCTGGGGACTTACAAGCGGGACTCAAAGCCGCATGCATCTGCTGCAAGGAAAGCGGCTACGGGGATGTCATTTGGTCCAAAGCCACAGACATTCGTTTCAGAGCAGGGATTAGAACTCGGGAGATCCCACCTCCCCATCTTGCGCTGAGAGCATAACAATGGGTGCTTTCAGACGGGCAAGGGGCTGGTCCATGGCCACAGCATGGCTCTTCCACGGAGGATCTAGACTACGTGCAGAGCGATTCAAACGGGCAGCTACCAGCATGGCAGCCAGGGAGGCAGCCGCCACACATCCGGCGTGCCTCGCACCAGGTACTCTGGATTTCACGGCATTGCTCTGTGAGCAGGTAGTCCGTGGTTCAAGAGAATTCACATCCAGCTGCTCCACCTTCAGACAGGCAGTCGGATCCATGGCTCATGGGTGACCATGCAGGGTAGCAACTCGTCTGAAGACACCCTATCTCAAACGTAGTCAGCCCTTCCCAGAATTAACTGTGATCCTAGGTGTGTCTAATTGACAATATTAATATTCACATTACAACACATTTTATCAGCAGCTCAGTTGCAAGATTAGCCACCAGATCACCAATCACTATTATTGCCAGCCCCTCATGCCTAAGGCTACACATCTCCAGTTAGAAGCCAATCAAATCATACATTACACAGAGTACTACCTTAGCATGCAAATGACTGGAGGTTTTGGTATGGCATGCTTCCCTGAAACTCAGTAGGGAAACTATGAAAAAGTCACCCTAACCTGAATGCGGAGAGAGACAGACGACACAGTAGGATCCACTGTGAAAGGGTGCAGGAGAAGGATACCTTGATTTGCCCCCAACTCTGCCCAGACGCAAGACAGATCTGTGCTACTTGCAAAGGCCATTTGCCAATTAACAGCAGTGCTAATTGGCTCGCTTCCAATCATAGAGTTGTGTAGCTGGAGAGTACCTTAAGGGCCATCTAGTCTAGTTTCCTGTACCAATTCAGGATTCATCCATACAGAAAAATCTATCCAACAAAAATCTGCCACAAGAAAACATCAGGAATGACCAGAGCATGATGCCGCCTGAAATAACAGGGAACAATCTTGTAAAAGAAAAATCCAGGTGTTTCAAACAAATGAGCCATGCCCACGCTGCAGGGAAGGCAAAAAAAACCAAACAACCACCACCAAAAAGCCTCCAATCTGACCGGAGGGAAAATTCCTTCCTGACCACCAACATGGTGATCAATTCAACCCTGAGCAAGCATGTTATGCAGGCCACACCAGACATGGAAACGTAGCACTCAGGCCCAGAGTGCCTAATCACCCCCACCTCCAGTTGTGGACAACTTTGATATTTCAGGAAGGCAAGGCAGGCATGGAAAGGAAAAAAAAAAGGGGGGGGAGAGGGGAGACAAGTTCTTCCTGTAAGCAATCCTGTATGGAGAGGAGAACAGCCTATCACGAAAACCACTGGATGGATATGAGTGAATTGCTGAGAGGGGAAGGTTTCGTTTCTCCCATTGGATTCACCACATTGCTTCCAGTGGGCAAGACTGCATAATAACCGTAAAGTTTCGCTTTGGTGTGTGCCAACGGTAGGTCATCCTGAAATGGACCATATGAAGGCAGCAAGATATAAGAGCAAAGAGTTCTGACTCCGACATGTAAAAATAGTACTTTGAAAGAACCGCAAATGGCACATGATTTGGTACTGATAAGCCCCATCATATGATGGGCCCTTAACTAGGATAATTGCCAGGATTGTTTCTAAATAGGATGTTTATTTCAAAATTGTTCCAGTGGGTGTCAGCTGTTTTTTGAAGTAATTTTTTTTTTTTTAATTGGTTCTTCTGCAAAGCGTCTGTTTGCTAAGAGAATAGCTTTCACACACATTATACAACATTAAAAAATATTTGGAAGATAACTGGACTCCAGTCTCATTTCTAGGGGGCAAACCAATGTGACTGAATTATAATAATTATTATAAGCATTTATATAGCGCCAGTGATGTACCTGGCGCTTTACAAAGAATAAGACAGACACAGTCCCTGCCCGTGGCCTTACAATCTAAAGACAGGGGGAGGGGAGTCAGGGAAGGGGGAACAGAGGGAGAGACAAGGGATGCGACATTCACGAGGATGTGGGAACTCAGGTACACGTTCTTGGCTTGGTTGCAGTAAGTTGGGAGTTTGCAGATAACAAGTAGGGGATAATCCTGCATGGGGATGATTAGCAGGAGTTAGGAAGGGCGGAGCGGAAGAGGTGGGTTTTGAGGAGGGACTTGAAGGTGTGGAGGGTGGAGGCCAGGCGGACGAGGGCAGGGAGGGAGTTCCAGGCGTGCGGGGCAGCGAGGGAGAAGGGACGAAGGCGGTTGGGGGAGCAGGGGTTTCCATTCTTTGCTGCAAACTGGCATGATCGGAGGGAAAATTCACATAACTACGTAACACACACACACCCCAGAGCAAAAGCTCATTGCATATCTGTGCTTATTTTAATAAAAGCTCATTGCAAAAGGAAAAACCCATAATGTACTATCCCCAGCAACTTCCAGATGCAGATTTCAGAATGCTAAGGAAGGTCAGCGAGTTATTATTCTGGGGTTTTACAGAGGGAAAACTGAGGCATAAAGAAATGAAGCGACTCACACTGAGCTGCCATTGGGCAGGAGGGGGCAGTATATAAATAATGAAATAAACAACCAAATCAAAAACCAGCCACAGAGAGTGAGCCAGCAGCAGAGCGGAGTCTCTGCTAGAACCATTAAACCAGCATTATTCCATGACAAAAGCTTATTTATTTATTTACTTCCATTTTTTTACCCCGCCCCTCTTGCTCACAGGCAACTCAGGGCGGCTAACATAAATACACTAATAAAACAAAAACACAAATATAAATATAAAATACAAATATATTAACATTATTTATTTATAACAACATTTATACGATGTCCCTTCCTGCTCTCAGGCATCCCGGGGCAGCTCACAACATTTAAAAAAACAACACATTTTAAACATTAAAAAACAAACAACAATAATTACAATTAAAAACAATATCAAACCCCATCCCCCCCACCCTACCCTAACCCAACCTACCCACCCCATCTCCCTTGGGAAAGGCCAGGCGGGACAGCCATCTTACATTGCCTGCGAAACGAGGAAAGGCCGGCAGCCAAGCAGATCTCCAACGGGAGGGAGTTCCACAGCCACGGCGCAGCCACGGAGAACGCCCTCCTCATAGTAGACACCCAGGGAACCCTGAGGAGGGCGCCCCCAGCCAACCGCAGGGGTCGATCCAGGACACGGAGGGTGAGGCGGGCCTGCAGACAGGCGGGGCCAAAGCCATTTAGGGCTTTAAAGGTCAACACCAACACCTTGAATTGAGCCCGGAAACCTACTGGCAGCCAGTGCAGAGAGTGAAGCACCGGTGTAATATGCTCGCGTTGGCCCGTCCCCGTCAAGAAACGGGCCGCCGTATTCTGCACCGGCTGCAGCTTCCGAACCAGCACCAAGGGTAGCCCCACGTAGAGTGCGTTGCAGTAATCCAGTCGCAAGGTAATAAAAGCATGGATGACCGTGGCCAGATCCGATACCGAGACATATGGCCTAAGCCGACGCACCAGATGTAATTGGCTAAATGCTCCCTTTGCCACAGCCGCCACTTGGGCATCCAGGTGGAGCTGCGGGTTCAGGAGCAACCCCAGACTCCGTACCTGTGAAACCAGGGGAGGATGGATCCCATCAATGATGGGGGCCACCACTCCCTCGGCCTTCCCCACAACCATCACCTCCGTCTTGTCAGGATTTAGTCTCACACGGCTCGCCCTCATGCAATCCCCTACAGCGGACAAACACCGGGGTAAGCACCGAGACTGCCGGGCCTGAGTCGGAGAAAAATGAGAGATATAGCTGGGTATCATCAGCATATTGATGACATCTCACTCCATACTCCCTCACAACCTCCCCCAAAGGTTGCATGTACACACTGAACAAGAGAAGGGATAAGATGGAACCCTGCAGTACTCCACACGTGAGGCCCCGGGGGCGTGGGGAGATGAAAACTCCCCCAGCACCACACGCTGGGTTCTCCTGGTCAGGAAAGAGCAAAACCATTCAATAACAGTTCCCCCAATCCCTGCCCGGTCTCGCAGCCGAGTCACCAACAACTCATGATCAATGGTATCATATGCAGCCGAGAGATCTAACAGGATCAATAGGGTTGAACGACCCCGGTCCAACTCACAGGAGAGGTCGTCGGCCAAGGCCACAAACGCAGTCTCCACTATCAACAGTGATTATTATCCCAGGATAACAAAAATATCAGGGTGTTATAAAACCCAATTCACTGGGATTTAGATCACCCAGTTATTAAACTATACCAGGATAATGTCCATCTGAACGACTATCCCAGGATAGTCACTATCCCGGTGATTAGCGCCACAGAGTCCAACGGCAAGACCTGACAGACTATCTAGGCGTTTTCTGCCTCTATGGTATCTAGGAGCGCATGACTGTGGGGGCAATCGTATTACCATAGTCATCGTTCCACAATGCATTGCAGAGCGCAGTCTCCGTGCCATAACCCGGATGAAAGCCCAACTGCAAGAGATCGAGAAAGTTAACCGGGTCCAAATGCCCCTGAAGCTGCCGAGCCACCACCCGTTCAATAACCTTCCCTAAAAAGGAAGGGTTACAGACTGGCCGATAACCGGCAAGGACGTCAACATCCAAAGATGGTTTCTTGAGCGGGGGTCACACCACCGCCTCCTTGAGACAATCCAGCACCCTGCCCTTCCCAAGGGAGGCGCTGACTATCCCCGCCAGCAGCGGCCCCAATGTCTCCCGGCTAGCCTTACCCAGCCAAACAGGCATGGGTCTAGTTCACAGTAGGTGGCTTGAACAGTCCCAAGAGCATCCCTCGCATCTGAGGGCGACACCGCCCGAAACTCATCCCACAAAACAGGACAAGAAGGGGCTTCTACTGCCTCTGATCCGTTCTCTGCAAAAGAAGTCGCATCAAAACTTTAATGAATTTGAGCTATTTTATCCGCAAAAATGTCCACAGACAAATCACATGAAGGTCCTGTTCACATGTTATCATAGTACTCATGAGAAGGGACCCGCATTCACTACTCCAGGTTCACCACCACACCACTAGTTTTCCCTACTACAGCTAATGGGGAGGAAGACGGTGAACATGGGTCCCTGATCATGAGCATCTCAGGAAACAGACCTGTGTCACTTGGGGGAGATGAGGGGCGGGGGGAGGTTACGTTAGTATGACAAATCTTAAAACTGGTAACTGCTAATACCATGAAATGTGTACATGGTGGGCGCGAGATTCAACAGTAAGTACAAACTCGGCACCTCTGAGCATGCACGCGTGTGTATATCTTCAGCTACATTGCCTTATTTCAACAGGAAGATTTGCATACACACGTAGATTTATTATTAACACAACACATCTATTTAATGCAATGTATTGTATTTTCGTAATAAAATTATTCATTTTTATGTATTTGAGCAACGCAACATTTAGGTGAAAAAACGTTTTTGTAAAGCCTGGGATTTTTTTCAGTAAAAATCAATTTAAACTGAAAACGAAAGGGCTTAGCTACACTACAACTTGACACAGCCTAAGGAGAAAGAATACATCAGGACTCTTTTCGGATTCCTGTAGCGAGAGAACTGCACCACAGCTAAATGGTTCAAATGCAGAGGTGTCATTTTCCTGCAAAGTTTGTAGGGGATGCTGGGGACTCACACACACACCCCACGTCTCCCCCAATTTACCAAGTTCCCAGGAGCAACAGAGGGGGAGAGAGGGTGGCTGAGAGCTCTCCTCCCAGCAAGGAGATCACGAGCACGTGACTGGGCATTTCCCCTCCGTCAGATTGTGCTGCTACATATTGGGACCCAAACCGCCTATTGCTGCCTCCTTTAATCTGTCACCTCCGTGCTCATTGTCAAGGTTGCCCAACTGGTCAGCCCCAGTTATATGAAAATATAGTGGGGCTCAGGGCTATTGCTGCCCCAACACTCGTAACTTTGCAAGGTGATAGGTCTCCCGCAATAATTACGATTGTGGTTAAAAGGGGGGGAAATTTTGATGTTTAATTCCACTCCCCACTGAGCATACTTGACATCCACCCTAATATTTTAAAAATAGAGAGGAGACAGGAAAGACACCTGCTTGCCAAAGGGCAGAGTCACAAACTTCGACAGCTATTTGGATATCAAGGGCTCCCCATGACAAGAAAGGACTTGCATTGCCTCTAACCAAGCTCAATATCATCAGCATTCATCTTTATGCAGGGCTTTTTCCAAAGTAATTTCTAATTAATAGGATCACAGAGGAAACAGGTGTCATGAAGGAAGGCAGACCAAGGCAGCTGGCTATCAAGCCAGGCGGGTGTCCTCTTGGAGCGCAAATAATAGCATCATCACAATTCTCCGCATGCTACTTCCTCCCTCCTACTCCTAGGACATCTTTTGTCAGCTGCCCAGGAAGGCTCCAAAATGTGTGTGTGTGTGTGCGTGCGTGCGCGTTCCTGACTGAACGGACTTTGGAAGATCTCTTTACTCTCAGCAACACAGACTGGGGCCCTCTCTACAGTGCAGCTGGAACTCTGGCATGTTCAAAAGTAAAATGCTGCCAGTGCCAACAGGACTGTAGCACTGATTCCCTGGCCAGGCATGTCTGCCTGCCAAGGCTAATCTCAAGCAGCACGGCAGAGCTGCTTGAAGACTCTGAACTGTAAGACTGGTGGCGGGGCACCGACAAACTGTGGGCTTTACTCTGGAATTCACGCTGCATGTAGAGGGACAGAGCCTCGCCCTACAGATGTTTGAGGCATGGCGAAAGCATTATTTTTCCAGGGTTGAGAAAGGAGGTTGTTATTTGAGTTGGAAGGGTAGAGACTTCTAGATTATGAACTATAGGAAAACACGCACATGTAAGGACTGTATGCATTGCCTACGATTTCAGAGACGCACTTCTAATAAATGGAATAAATGAGAGAATAGGGCAACAACCGGGGGGGGGGGGGGGGGGGGGGGGAGAGAAAGGAGAACCAACAGGAGGGTTGGATGAGGGAGAAAGTGAGCAATGTGAATGCGTGCGTGCGTGTGGAATGGGACAAAGAGCCTCAGTTAAAAACAGTTTAGGGCATTTTCAGATAGACATTTATCCCAGGATAACTGCTTTGATCCCGGGATGGCATGTCCATGTTAACGCTATCAACAGTGATTATTATCCCAGGATAACAAAAATATCAGGGTGTTATAAAACCCAATTCGCAGGGATTTATAACACCCAGTTATTAAACTATGCCGGGATAATGTCCGTCTGAACAACTATCCCGGGATAGTCACTAACCCGGTGATTAGCGCCACAGAGTACATCTGCAAGACCTGACAGACTATCTAGGCATTTTCTGCCTCTCTGGTATCTAGCACATGACTGTGGGGCAATCGTATTACCATAGTCATCGTTCCACAATGCACTGCAGAGCGCCAAGTTTAAATACCCACAGAACAAAGGGATGCATTCCTATTTTCTTCAACTCAGAAATCAGAGTGCTGAGCATGGACAAAAAGCACCATGGGACTGAAATTCATCCAAGAGACTCTAATCACTGGGATCAAATCAATGTGCTGTTCACATGGCTATCCCAAAATAAAGTTATCCAGTGACAGAAATGTCCGTCTAAACAGGTACCACTTTGTTATCCCAGGAGAATAATCACCAGAGATTATTCTAATTATCCCAGGATAGTTTGTTCATCTGAAAACGTCCTTAGAAACTCTGTGCTAGAGCAGAGATGGAGAACCTTTTTTCTACTTCGAGCCACTTTTGTATTTAGTAAAAGCTTGCAAGCTGGATAAGGACAAGGAGATCTTGCTGTGGGGGTTTTAAGGGGCACAGGGGCTGAAGGAGCGCACCTGGGGGTGGGGGGAGGAAATGTTATTGATTTATTTTATTGATTTATATCCCAACCCTCCTGAAAACAGCTCGGGGCGGCTGGAGATAACGGTACAAAGTGAGGGGGGGAGGGTGCCACAAGGTGGTTGTTTCCATGGGCTGGATCCATGAATTGGAAAGGAGCTGAAGAGCAAGAGTCCATGGGCTTGCATTTGGCCTTTGGACCTGAGGTTCCCCACTTCTGTGTTAGATGATGTTTTGAATACCTCCCAACAGTCCCTATTTAGGAGGGACAGGCCCTCCTTTGGGTGCTGAATCCC
>QEPC01007512.1:8822032-8861969 GCA_003113815.1 Sphenodon punctatus
GGGGGGGGGGGGGGGGGGGCACAGAGGGATAAGCAGCACTAGCTCAAATTCAGAACAGAAGTGAAAAGACAGGGCGCATGGGCTGAGGGAATCCAACTCCCCTTTCCCTTGTTTGTGGTGGCAAGGCCCCTCCTCACTACACATACATACATACATATCCCCTGCTTCCTCTTCCCTGTCCCGCCCTCCTGTCACTTCCTCTCTCCCCCCTTGTTCTCAGACTCTTCTCCAAGCAACCCCCATCATCTAAGAAAATTCTCCCTAGCTCAGTCAGAGTAGGACTAGGAGGTGCAATCAGCTAGGTTCCTTTTCATGTCCTCCCACCCCCCAGAATACTTTCCATACCTCTCCCCCACCCTCTCGTTCGAGAACCACCAGACTAGAGCCTAGGAGATTTCCACTGGGAACCATGCAATGCAAACGGAGGACTCGCAGAATGTTTACAGCAGAGCAAGCCAAAGGGAGCTGGCTATGCTTGAGGTCAAGAGCTTTCTATGTGAAAAGCGGAGAGGAAAGGGATAATTGGTAGAGTGGGTATTCGGATGGGTTAGTAAGGCATATTGTTAGATATTACGATTGAAATGTTAAATGGGAGGGTAGGGTTTTCTTGTGTATTATGATGTATTTAGTGTTGGTGGGATAAAAACCCTAATATTGTATTTATTATTGATGTGAGCTGGCTCGAGCCGACTTTGGTTGGGAGAGCGCGAGGTAAAAATTAAAGATGAAATGAAATGGAAAATAACCTCAAGCTTGAATTTGTGCTAAACTGGTGGTCTAGACGTGCCCGGAGACACGACATGGAACAGCTAGAGTCAGAGTGGAAGTTCACGAGTCCAGAGTTCAGCTATCGGCTTTTGGCCATGACCTTGGGCAAAGTCACTAACAGCTTGATTTTAGGGGCACCTGCAAAGGGAGTTGGGGAAGGAGCTGTTCTCTGTACCTCAGTTTCCCCTTCAGCAAAGTATGCTCACCTTGGTCAAGAATTTTTAAAATCTCAGGCTTCTAATGTTTTATATTTATTAGAAGAAAATCTTCTGGGGGGGAAAGAGGAAGATTAGTTTTGTTTGGGCATTTTTAAGAGAAGTCCTTAAGCAATGAACTTAAAAGGAGCCTAAACAGCCACAGAGGTTCTTTCTGATCAGCACCAAACTGGGATCGGTTTCAGGTAAATAAGGTATGTGCCAAAGTGACATAAACACAAGGGGGGCAAAGATCAGAACTACTTACTGCATTTAGCAATAGTTCATCCATTTTACCAGTTGGTGTAAGTGGAAAGCCTTAACATAATTGAGCAGTACAGAGCAGAGCAAAAAAAACAACAGAGAGATGATTGGAGTTTAGATTTTATGAAAGCAAACATTAAATTGCTAAGCCAGTGCCAACCATAAACAGCCATCCCCTTCCTAGACGGCAGGTATTCTCAGAATAAGCCAAGTTTAAAACAAACAAAAAGAATATGAACCATCTACCAAACACTGCAGATCTGCTCTTGGTCAGTTTAAAGTATCCCTATTGCCCAGTTTTCATTTATTAGTGTATGTGGGGCAGCGGGAAGGCGAACACCACAAGGGCATCAAGTCACCATGAAACAAATCTGTGAGACGCAGGCAAAGCAGCGTTTCAGACGGTTCCCAGCATGACCGATCAATACATTCCCAGCGTGTGTCTACGCAAGAGCCTGGTCACACCCACAACGTGTTATGCCCTGTCTACTTCCATGAGTGTGCGTGCACCCAGGGTGAGGCGCTTGCCTAAAACCACCCACACTCCCATGCTCTACGCCCTGCTCACATGAGCATGCAAATTATTTCCTCTCAGAGCATTCACATGAACTCTCACGGTCCAGGATTGCTGAGCAGTTGCCATGGGGTTAAGTTACATTTACAATGCAAATGACCCTGGGGCAACATGTAAATAACTGGGTGTTAGATGGGCACTCCAGGTAACTGTTTTCTATTACCAAGACCTTCAGGTTTTGTTGTGAAGCTATCAGCCCATTCCTTGTTTGTTTTTTTATGTTTCAACAGGATCTCTGCTACTTGACAAATTCTACACCTTCCAGAGGCAGTCCAAAACTTTTTTTATTTGAAAAAGCATTTGGCGAGCAGGAACAGGGGTTGGCTGGAGGTTTTGGGTGAGAGTTGAGGGCTGGGGAGGAGGTTTTGAGGGGCTGAGGGGAGGTTTTATTGTATTAATTTTAATATTGTTTTATTGTCATTATTGTTTTGTTTTTATGGATTATGAGCCACTATGGGAAGGGTAGCATATAAATTCAAATAAATAAATAAAATAAAGTGGCTACATGTTAAACTGGAGCAAACAGATATCCCATGGCAATTATTTCACAAGTGGGAAAAGGCAACGTCCACTTTGCCAATGACCAGGAAAGGGCTCTGGCTGAGACACTCCTTTTCAAAACTGGGATTCTCACTCCAGGATGTGCAGTGGCAGGCTGGCTAAGAGAATAGCCACGTACTATGTGAAAAGATTTGGGCACCCTGCTATTTGACCAATATCTCATGAACAGAAGTCACTACTGAAGCTGGGCAAACAAGTTAGCTGTACAGAGTATATATTTTAGTATAGGGCAGGGGGTGGGGAAGGGAATCTTTTCCCTCCAAGGGGCCACTTTTGAAAGTTTGTACAAGTTTCAAGGGACTCAAAAACATTGGGGGGGCAAGGATGCTGAATGGGAATACTCAAGGCAAGAGAAAGAAGAGGGGGTCCAGATTATGGTTCTATGCCATGGATCCATCATCGCCTGTTCTTGTGCACACTCCCTCATCTCGCTCCCTTCCCCCAAAGCTCAGTCTTTCAGTGCTTGGGGGTAGGAACTGCAAAGGGGCCAAACAAAAACTAGACAATTCTACCTCTATGGCCCTGAGGTTCTCCACCCCTGGTGTGGAGGTAAAATTGAAGCTAAACCAAGATAATCTTGTCTACATTCAAATTTAAGCTGCCGTTTAAAAAGAAATCCACTCTCCCCTAGAAGCATAACTAGTCACACCTTTGGAAGTATTAAAACTAGAGGGGAGTTCATTTGCTCTTTGCCGTTCCCCATTTCACCCAGCTTGGGACCAAGAAGCTGGAGCAACCAGTTTCACTTTCCATTAATGGTTGGTTTTGCTCTCATTCTCACAATGTGCTGCAGGGAAATCTTTAAATCCATACACAAACCTTTATGTTCAAAAAGGTATTTCTCTTGACATTATTAGGTTTTGTAAAACCCGCCCCCACACTCTTTGTAGGAAACCTCCATTTGAGGGTCTAAATGATATGTTGAGAGACCCAAGGAGCAGTAACAATAGCACCTTTTCAGAAAAAGGCTCAAGTGGTTTGAGCACATGGCTGGGGAACAAAGAATTTCTAGTAACTTTCCTTTACGTTTGAGCCATACTGTAAATTCTATAATTGGGAGGGGGGGCTATGATTTTCTGTTAAACCATACAGAATGTAAGGGGGGGGGCGAAACTATAGAAAAGTTATTCTCTATTTAATTCAATAGGGTTTTACAATATTTGTCTTAACCAAAAACATAAAGGACCCCAAAGGTAGTGGTGGTGTTTTGTTGGGGTTTTTTCTCTCTTTTTTTGGGGGGGGGGGCAGCAGTGGAGGTTTACATTATACCATAATTGTGAATCAGAAACCCCAATTCATATCATGATCTCCACTGATACTTCCTACACTTGGCACGGCTTTTATTAGAACTGTCTAAGGTTGCAGGATGATATTAAGTCTCAAAAAGGGATCACATAGGCAAAACGCATGGGAACTGCTGAAAGTCAGCTTAAGACAATTTCTTCCAGCTACCTAAAGAGTTCAACCTATCAGAAATCCTACTTCAACAGATCTTAAGGAAACGGACCTGGAGACAGGGAAAATGGATGCTCAGATCAAGTAAAAACCAGGGGTGCTTCTAAAAGGGGGTGGGGTCTGTGGTCGCGGAGTGGCAAGGCCACTCGGGCGGAGTGCGTGGGGAGGGATTCTAACAGACAGCTCCCAGGGCAGCTACTGGAGCAGCCGCCACACACTCCCCCTGCCAGGACCATGAGGGAGGGGAAAGCACTTCTGAAAGTCAGAAAGGGCAGGATTTCTCTCTTACACACACCCTTCCCCTTTGCCCAGCTGTCAGTGTGAATCTGCATCTCTGGAGAGCGGAGACAGAGAGAACCAATGTTCCCCAATACCCATCTCCAGGCTGCCCGACATGAAGGTGTGTTCTTACAAGATATATACTACAATATTTTAACCACATCCTATCCGGAAATCATTAATACAACCAAAGATCCGAATATTTTTAGCTGGGCGGTATATACTCGATACACCTTAAAAATTCGATCAGAGTCATCAAGGTCATAATTTGACTTATCTAAATCAAGAAGCAATACATCGCCATAGGCCTGGGGGAAAACAAATTAGACTTATCCAGAAATTCAAGTAATGCAAGTTCAACTTAAGTGGATTCCACTTTCTCTGCCAATATTCACTCCAGGAACTTGCTCAGAAGTACAGTTTGCCAGGATGCAGATGGGAGTCCACACTGGTGCAATAGTCACCTTCTCGGCATTTATATTCATTAGCTTGCTCCCCTGAACTCACTCTTTCAGTGCTTCAGGGTAAAGAATGGATTTAGGGGGCCAGATCCAGGAATTAGAAAGGGACCAAACAAACAGTCACAGGCTGGATTTGGCCCAAAGTTCCCAATCCCCAATATAGAGGCACAGGGTAGCTTAAGTGACTTGTCCAGCATTACATAGGGGGGGTCTTCCTGACTGTACCCAGGTCTCCCTAGTCCAAAGCCAGTGCTAGATAGCATATCGGGTGTCCATAATTCACAAAATTCTCAATAGTCTTTAATTTCTCCAACTGGATAAGGGGAGGGGGGGGGAAGAATTACAGTAGTAGTTCCCAAACTTGTGAGCTGCAGCATGGTTAGTGGTCCACAACTAGTCCCCGGGGCATAGCTACCATGGAGACAGGAGGCTCAGTTGAACCAGCGCACCTGGACTCTCAGGGAGCCCTGTGCAAGCAGCCTGAGCACCACTAGGACATTTTCAGAGTAGGCGGGGCCTATGTTCCGACTCCACCCACTCTGAAAACTTTTCCACTAGCACTCAGGCCACTTGCCAAGGGCCCGACCGAGAAAGATGTTTTCAGAGCAGGCAGGGATGAAGTGCTGGCCCCACAGCCTCTTCACATTTCCTTCCTGGTGGGGTTAATGACACTCTAGGGGGCCTTGCTGGGAGCCAGGACAGCACCACAAGGTGTGTGGGGCAGGGAGAGGAGGCAAGGCTAGCTGACAGCNGTGATTCTATGTCAAACCTATTGCAAATTTGCTTCCCAGCATGCATAGTTATGCAAATCAAGTTAATTATGCAAATATTAATGCTTGCGGTGTATTTGCAGAATTTGGCTTCACTGGTTGCAGAAGATTTTTTGGTGCAGTCAACTCGGGTCCCTGATTATTGACCACTGACTGACACTCCCTACTGAAGTCGAAGGCCTTGATCCCATAAAATCCCTATGTTCCTGATGGGAGTTAATGCACTCTAGAGTAGGGGCAGTCACGAGGTCTGTTACAATCCACTAGCAGATCACAAACTACTCTTCAATAGATCATGGTGTGCATGGTGGTGGTGGTGGTAATATCCCCTCAGAGATCACCTCTGTGGAGGAGAGCAGGACCAGCACCCAGGGAGTATCTCAGGGGGGGACGGAGGGGCTAGGAGAGCTTCTCCTGTGCAGTGAGAAAGGCTCTCTCTGAGAGAAGTGCTGCAATGCTCACACCAGTTGCTGAGGTCCCCTAGAACTGGAGGCCAGTAGGAGGGGCCCAGGCTTGGAGTGTCCGAGCCAGCAGGAAAGGACCTACGGTTGACATCTGGATCACAGCCAGCCCTGCTAGGGCATCTCAATCTGTGCTGCGCATTCAGACTCTGCAAGGTGGTATGTTTCTGGTACATACAGAATCTCTTGGACAAAGCGCTATGGAAATTCAGTGTGAGGAGAACAGTCGCTCTCCTGCCTTCAGCCTTTTAGTGCAGCCCAACAAATGAATCCATCAAACTCATGGATACCAAGGACCACATCTTCAGGCTAGTAAATCAGTGTAAGTATGTTGCCTTCAACAGAGCTATGGTAAATACATTAGTTGAGGAATTGGCCTCAAGAATTTACATTACCTAAACTTGGGATTGGATCTTCAAATATTCAAAACAGCAAAACCAACCCGATCCTTCTGTGAGGTAAACAAATACTGCTATCCCCAATTTATCATTAGAGAAGCAGACACAGACATTTAAGCATCTTGACCAAGGTTGCAAAAAAGGATTCGTGGCAGAGAGTTTGCTGCAACGAGTTCTGTAGGCCACTTATCACGGCCTCGTTGACCCGAGTTTGGAAACCACAGTGGTAAACATTACAACACCGTGCTGCTTCCTTACAAATGACAAAACAATGCCACTTCATTATCATCTGGTATTCAGAGGCCACACCTCACACTGAATTATAACCAAAGTCACACTATAACGAGGATGATTCAACCTTGTGTGTTTGCATGCACTTGATTTTTGGCCACAAGGCAATTTTAATTGAACAAAGTATACCGTACTCATGATGAAATGCATTGGGAGCTGTAGGAGTCACACAACGCCATTACCAAATTTGCGTCATAAAGAGGTTGCACTGTACTTTAAAAAAAAGAATGGGTCAAACACATATGGGGCAAAGACAGCACCAGACTCTGAGAAAGAGAGACGCTAACAGCTGCCCTGAGACATCCTTGTTCTTATGTCACCTGGCCTGATTACCTATACACATGTTAACATGCTGTACCAGGCTTGCATTCATTGCAAAGTGGGAAAGGGGAATGCAACAGCTACTGAGCCTAGTGGCAGAGTAACAGGATAGGTCAGCGACATGGAAGGCAATTATTTTCCTGAAGAACAGCCTGCTGTCATCTTGTTCCATGGCTTCAGCAGATGCAAACCATATAAGCCAAGCTTGCACTTACATCAAATGGAGCCATTTCTACCTGCCACGCACCCGTTTCCTCTCCAACCGTAGCATCAGGCCGATACGGCTCTCAGACACTTGTCCGGCATTTGCTCAGTCTACAGTTCTCACTGGTTCTATGCCTGTGGAAGGGCCCTGCATGGCCCAGAAGCTTGCATATGCTTGCCAACTACAGTTGGTCCAATAAAAGACAATATCGGAACTACTTCGTCTTCATCTCTTATATTTATCGGAAAGCATTTATATTCCAACTGCTCCTGGAAAGAATCGAGATAACTTTGCTGCATGCAGCAGGAATACAATCATAGGAGGCATGACTTCATCATAAACTTTACCCAAAAAACGTTTACCTCGGAAATAGCAGTTGGGGGGGGGGCACAGAGGGATAAGCAGCACTAGCTCAAATTCAGAACAGAAGTGAAAAGACAGGGCGCATGGGCTGAGGGAATCCAACCCCCCTTTCCCTTGTTTGTGGTGGCAAGGCCCCTCCTCACTACACATACATACATACATATCCCCTGCTTCCTCTTCCCTGTCCCGCCCTCCTGTCACTTCCTCTCTCCCCCCTTGTTCTCAGACTCTTCTCCAAGCAACCCCCCATCATCTAAGAAAATTCTCCCTAGCTCAGTCAGAGTAGGACTAGGAGGTGCAATCAGCTAGGTTCCTTTTCATGTCCTCCCACCCCCCAGAATACTTTCCATACCTCTCCCCCACCCTCTCGTTCGAGAACCACCAGACTAGAGCCTAGGAGATTTCCACTGGGAACCATGCAATGCAAACGGAGGACTCGCAGAATGTTTACAGCAGAGCAAGCCAAAGGGAGCTGGCTATGCTTGAGGTCAAGAGCTTTCTATGTGAAAAGCGGAGAGGAAAGGGATAATTGGTAGAGTGGGTATTCGGATGGGTTAGTAAGGCATATTGTTAGATATTACGATTGAAATGTTAAATGGGAGGGTAGGGTTTTCTTGTGTATTATGATGTATTTAGTGTTGGTGGGATAAAAACCCTAATATTGTATTTATTATTGATGTGAGCTGGCTCGAGCCGACTTTGGTTGGGAGAGCGCGAGGTAAAAATTAAAGATGAAATGAAATGGAAAATAACCTCAAGCTTGAATTTGTGCTAAACTGGTGGTCTAGACGTGCCCGGAGACACGACATGGAACAGCTAGAGTCAGAGTGGAAGTTCACGAGTCCAGAGTTCAGCTATCGGCTTTTGGCCATGACCTTGGGCAAAGTCACTAACAGCTTGATTTTAGGGGCACCTGCAAAGGGAGTTGGGGAAGGAGCTGTTCTCTGTACCTCAGTTTCCCCTTCAGCAAAGTATGCTCACCTTGGTCACGAATTTTTTAAATCTCAGGCTTCTAATGTTTTATATTTATTAGAAGAAAATCTTCTGGGGGGGAAAGAGGAAGATTAGTTTTGTTTGGGCATTTTTAAGAGAAGTCCTTAAGCAATGAACTTAAAAGGAGCCTAAACAGCCACAGAGGTTCTTTCTGATCAGCACCAAACTGGGATCGGTTTCAGGTAAATAAGGTATGTGCCAAAGTGACATAAACACAAGGGGGGCAAAGATCAGAACTACTTACTGCATTTAGCAATAGTTCATCCATTTTACCAGTTGGTGTAAGTGGAAAGCCTTAACATAATTGAGCAGTACAGAGCAGAGCAAAAAAAACAACAGAGAGATGATTGGAGTTTAGATTTTATGAAAGCAAACATTAAATTGCTAAGCCAGTGCCAACCATAAACAGCCATCCCCTTCCTAGACGGCAGGTATTCTCAGAATAAGCCAAGTTTAAAACAAACAAAAAGAATATGAACCATCTACCAAACACTGCAGATCTGCTCTTGGTCAGTTTAAAGTATCCCTATTGCCCAGTTTTCATTTATTAGTGTATGTGGGGCAGCGGGAAGGCGAACACCACAAGGCATCAAGTCACCATGAAACAAATCTGTGAGACGCAGGCAAAGCAGCGTTTCAGACGGTTCCCAGCATGACCGATCAATACATTCCCAGCGTGTGTCTACGCAAGAGCCTGGTCACACCCACAACGTGTTATGCCCTGTCTACTTCCATGAGTGTGCGTGCACCCAGGGTGAGGCGCTTGCCTAAAACCACCCACACTCCCATGCTCTACGCCCTGCTCACATGAGCATGCAAATTATTTCCTCTCAGAGCATTCACATGAACTCTCACGGTCCAGGATTGCTGAGCAGTTGCCATGGGGTTAAGTTACATTTACAATGCAAATGACCCTGGGGCAACATGTAAATAACTGGGTGTTAGATGGGCACTCCAGGTAACTGTTTTCTATTACCAAGACCTTCAGGTTTTGTTGTGAAGCTATCAGCCCATTCCTTGTTTGTTTTTTTATGTTTCAACAGGATCTCTGCTACTTGACAAATTCTACACCTTCCAGAGGCAGTCCAAAACTTTTTTTATTTGGCGAGCAGGAACAGGGGTTGGCTGGAGGTTTTGGGTGAGAGTTGAGGGCTGGGGAGGAGGTTTTGAGGGGCTGAGGGGAGGTTTTATTGTATTAATTTTATTATTGTTTTATTGTCATTATTGTTTTGTTTTTATGGATTATGAGCCACTATGGGAAGGGTAGCATATACATTCAAATAAATAAATAAAATAAAGTGGCTACATGTTAAACTGGAGCAAACAGATATCCCATGGCAATTATTTCACAAGTGGGAAAAGGCAACGTCCACTTTGCCAATGACCAGGAAAGGGCTCTGGCTGAGACACTCCTTTTCAAAACTGGGATTCTCACTCCAGGATGTGCAGTGGCAGGCTGGCTAAGAGAATAGCCACGTACTATGTGAAAAGATTTGGGCACCCTGCTATTTGACCAATATCTCATGAACAGAAGTCACTACTGAAGCTGGGCAGACAAGTTAGCTGTACAGAGTATATATTTTAGTATAGGGCAGGGGGTGGGGAAGGGAATCTTTTCCCTCCCAGGGGCCACTTTTGAAAGTTTGTACAAGTTTCAAGGGACTCAAAAACATTGGGGGGGCAAGGATGCTGAATGGGAATACTCAAGGCAAGAGAAAGAAGAGGGGGTCCAGATTATGGTTCTATGCCGTGGATCCATCATCGCCTGTTCTTGTGCACACTCCCTCATCTCGCTCCCTTCCCCCAAAGCTCAGTCTTTCAGTGCTTGGGGGTAGGAACTGCAAAGGGGCCAAACAAAAACTAGACAATTCTACCTCTATGGCCCTGAGGTTCTCCACCCCTGGTGTGGAGGTAAAATTGAAGCTAAACCAAGATAATCTTGTCTACATTCAAATTTAAGCTGCCGTTTAAAAAGAAATCCACTCTCCCCTAGAAGCATAACTAGTCACACCTTTGGAAGTATTAAAACTAGAGGGGAGTTCATTTGCTCTTTGCCGTTCCCCATTTCACCCAGCTTGGGACCAAGAAGCTGGAGCAACCAGTTTCACTTTCCATTAATGGTTGGTTTTGCTCTCATTCTCACAATGTGCTGCAGGGAAATCTTTAAATCCATACACAAACCTTTATGTTCAAAAAGGTATTTCTCTTGACATTATTAGGTTTTGTAAAACCCGCCCCCACACTCTTTGTAGGAAACCTCCATTTGAGGGTCTAAATGATATGTTGAGAGCCCCAAGGAGCAGTAACAATAGCACCTTTTCAGAAAAAGGCTCAAGTGGTTTGAGCACATGGCTGGGGAACAAAGAATTTCTAGTAACTTTCCTTTACGTTTGAGCCATACTGTAAATTCTATAATTGGGAGGGGGGGCTATGATTTTCTGTTAAACCATACAGAATGTAAGGGGGGGGGCGAAACTATAGAAAAGTTATTCTCTATTTAATTCAATAGGGTTTTACAATATTTGTCTTAACCAAAAACATAAAGGACCCCAAAGGTAGTGGTGGTGTTTTGTTGGGGTTTTTTCTCTCTTTTTTTGGGGGGGGGGGCAGCAGTGGAGGTTTACATTATACCATAATTGTGAATCAGAAACCCCAAGTCATATCATGATCTCCACTGATACTTCCTACACTTGGCATGGCTTTTATTAGAACTGTCTAAGGTTGCAGGATGATATTAAGTCTCAAAAAGGGATCACATAGGCAAAACGCATGGGAACTGCTGAAAGTCAGCTTAAGACAATTTCTTCCAGCTACCTAAAGAGTTCAACCTATCAGAAATCCTACTTCAACAGATCTTAAGGAAACGGACCTGGAGACAGGGGAAATGGATGCTCAGATCAAGTAAGAACCAGGGGTGCTTCTAAAAGGGGGTGGGGTCTGTGGTCGCGGAGTGGCAAGGCCACTCGGGCGGAGTGCGTGGGGAGGGATTCTAACAGACAGCTCCCAGGGCAGCTACTGGAGCAGCCGCCACACACTCCCCCTGCCAGGACCATGAGGGTGGGGAAAGCACGTCAGAAAGGGCAGGATTTCTCTCTTACACACACCCTTCCCCTTTGCCCAGCTGTCAGTGTGAGTCTGCATCTCTGGAGAGCGGAGACAGAGAGAACCAATGTTCCCCAATACCCATCTCCAGGCTGCCCGACATGAAGGTGTGTTCTTACAAGATATATACTACAATATTTTAACCACATCCTATCCGGAAATCATTAATACAACCAAAGATCCGAATATTTTTAGCTGGGCGGTATATACTCGATACACCTTAAAAATTCGATCAGAGTCATCAAGGTCATAATTTGACTTATCTAAATCAAGAAGCAATACATCGCCATAGGCCTGGGGGAAAACAAATTAGACTTATCCAGAAATTCAAGTAATGCAAGTTCAACTTAAGTGGATTCCACTTTCTCTGCCAATATTCACTCCAGGAACTTGCTCAGAAGTACAGTTTGCCAGGATTCAGAGGGGAGTCCACACTGGTGCAATAGTCACCTTCTCGGCATTTATATTCATTAGCTTGCTCCCCTGAACTCACTCTTTCAGTGCTTCAGGGTAAAGAATGGATTTAGGGGGCCAGATCCAGGAATTAGAAAGGGACCAAACAAACAGTCACAGGCTGGATTTGGCCCAAAGTTCCCAATCCCCAATATAGAGGCACAGGGTAGCTTAAGTGACTTGTCCAGCATTACATAGGGGGGGTCTTCCTGACTGTACCCAGGTCTCCCTAGTCCAAAGCCAGTGCTAGATAGCATATCGGGTGTCCATAATTCACAAAATTCTCAATAGTCTTTAATTTCTCCAACTGGATAAGGGGAGGGGGGGAAGAATTACAGTAGTAGTTCCCAAACTTGTGAGCTGCAGCATGGTTAGTGGTCCACAACTAGTCCCCGGGGCATAGCTACCATGGAGACAGGAGGCTCAGTTGAACCAGCGCGCCTGGACTCTCAGGGAGCCCTGTGCAAGCAGCCTGAGCACCACTAGGACATTTTCAGAGTAGGCGGGGCCTATGTTCCGACTCCACCCACTCTGAAAACTTTTCCACTAGCACTCAGGCCACTTGCCAAGGGCCCGACCGAGAAAGATGTTTTCAGAGCAGGCAGGGATGAAGTGCTGGCCCCACAGCCTCTTCACATTTCCTTCCTGGTGGGGTTAATGACACTCTAGGGGGCCTTGCTGGGAGCCAGGACAGCACCACAAGGTGTGTGGGGCAGGGAGAGGAGGCAAGGCTAGCTGACAGCCTTGGGTGGGGCTGCTGCCCTCTTGCCCTAAAGGCGGGGCCATAATTGGGCCCACCCCAGCCTTGCTACATCACTGTCCCCACTACTGGGGGCAGCTCCACAGGCATCTCTGGGATAAGGGAATGACGAATGCACATATGCTAGCCCCAGCTTCCCCGCCCCCATGCAAGTGCATTTCACATTCCCAGCCCTCAGGACGGAACTTCAGCAGGAGCAGAAGTCACTAGACTTTATCCTGATATTAAACCGTTCTTGCCCCACTACACCCCTGAACCAGTCATCAGTCTTAGTGTTCTGGGCGCCAATGGCTCCCAGGCACCTGCAAATTTCACACCCTGAGCAGGTGCATGTGGAAATGTGGAGGGTTCCCACAGCTTTCTCATCCAAAAAGTTTGGAAAGCATTGCTCCGTGCTTAGGGCTGGCCCCTGCCTCTCCCGCTCACAGTAGGTGGAAGATACAAACCGGGGGAGGGAGGCATCCAGGCCTGCTTTTTGCTCAGGTCCTGGGCAAACAGGACACACTGGAATCGAGGGAAGAAATGGCAGTTCTGAGTGAATTGAGACAAGCAAACAAATCAGTCAAGAGGCCACAGAGGAGAAGCAGCGGCACAAGGCACGATCCCTCTCTCTTGAACCATTGGAGCCAGCTCTAGGGCACGTACTTACCTGCTGTACCCTTTGGAACACAAGAGGGAAGGACAGATAGCTGCTAATATCTAAAGCAAACCGTCTCAAGCCTCATTCACCACAACACTGCGTCCAGACTGCTACACAGGGCAAGCAGAATCAGAATGATCATTCAGCAGTGGTTCTACCTTTGGCAAGGCCCACCAAAACATTTTTTTGTTTTAAAAAAAAAAATCAGGCTCAGGAATAACCAGGCAGCAGCAGTAGTTGGGGAGTCTGATCTTGGTAGCAGCAGGGCGCTGGAGCCAGGGTCAAGGAAGCTGCAGGAAGTCATATCCCTCATCCCCCTATTCTGCCCTCAAGCAGGCAGAACAAGCGGCAGGAGAGGACGCAGAAGGGGAAAGGACACAGAAGGGCAAATGGGAACCCAACATCCTAAGACTCCTCCTGGGACTCACCAGTGGGTCCTGACCCACTGGTTGAGAACCAGTCACCGAGAGCAAAGGAATCAAAGACTTTGATATAATTCCAGGTGTGTATTCTGGAGAGAACACTCCAGCTACATGCTTCTGACTGGAGGGGTTGCACAGACCATTGGAAAACGTCCCCGTCCTATCCAATTTGTTTGCACATAACCTTTGCATTCATTAGTTCCAGAGCGTCTAGGCATGTGCAGTTCAGGTGATCTCTTTTATTGGGCTAACTGCTGCTGGTGAGAGCATGCAAGCTTTTGGAAACTACACGCTCTCTTCAGGCACACGTGACAGGCAGCTACACAGGGCCGTAGGCTAAGAGGAGCTCCGCCAGGCCATTTACCAAGGACCCCACAACTCCTAAAGAGGTCTCAGATTTTCTCAGCACAAGAGAGCCACTTCTTTTTTAAAAGAAGCAAATTTGTAGCACTTCATTATTATTATTATTTTTAAACACCTTTGCTCCAGTCTCCCTCCCAACCTCCCTCCTGAAAACCCATCTCTTCTATCAGACTTTCCCCTAGCTCCTCATCCCTGCAAACTGGTCGCAGATGCTGCCTCTTCCATCCTTCATTCATGTAACTAAGCTAAGCATGTGCACCTGCTTTGTGAACATATCCCTGTCTCTCCCCATGTTCCCCTTTCCCTCGTTTCTCCTAGACTGTAAGTCCCTTGAGATAGGGACTGGTCTTTAATTAATGATAGCACAGCACCGGGTATATTGCTGGCACTATATAATAATTCAGAGCTAAGCAGCTAGTCTCTGCTAACACTGATGCATGCAACCGGCAGTCATGAACAACACTGAAGACCAAGCCGGTCTACACCAGAGCCCTGCTTGCCAGACCAAGCCTGACTGGACAGAAGAGATCCAATTGGGTTTGTTTTGGGAGCCCCCTAGCCTGAGTCCCTAGACTGGGTCTGGCTCCCAGCGGCCCCTGCTCCCATAGAGCACCATGACATTATAGCACTCAATGGGGGCATGGCCATATCAGGAAAAGGGAGGGGGGATGAAAATTTACTCCCACCACTTTCCTGACATGACTCCAGCCCCATTACCACTCAAGCCCTAAAGAGCTCATCCAGTGTGGGAATCACAGACTCAGACTTGATTGTAAGTCTCATGCACAGTTCTGCAATGAAGGAAATATCAGAGACATATATGCGTTAAGTTACAAGGAAAGATTTCTGGTCAGCGTCCTTCTAGAAGAGCAAACGAAAGCACCATGCCTCACAGGAATCTGTGCTCTAAGGCTGCTAGGAGAGGGAGGTAGCCAAGGGTATGGTTTACAGACTTTGGCATGCAAATCCACAAAGCTCTGCAAATGCAAGCCCTCTTCATTTCAATGAGATTAGGCTGTTTGGTGCCTGCCATTTTTGGCTTGCTGTAATGTCATGTCTTTGGCATTGCAGGAAGAAGTCTATCGTAGTATCCAAGTCATTTGCCAGCAAGGAAAAAAAAGAGGGGTTGGGGAGCCCTTTCCCAGGCAGGGACCACTTTAAAAATTAGTACAAGCGACGAGGGCTGCATAAAAATTGGGGGAGAGGATGCTCAAGTGTGCCCTGGGAAAGGAGGAGCCAGATGATGGATCTGTTCCCTATCCCTGTGCAGCACATGCCCTCATCTCCGCTCTCTTACTCCAAGCTTGGTCTTTCGCAGTTTGGGGCCAGATCTAGGAAACTGAAAAGGACCCAATAAAAACTAGCCCCAGGCTTCATTTGTCTGCCAGGACAGAGGTTCCCCAAACACCCTGCGATAAAAGTTTAAGGACAAATGGTTGTCAGCCTGGAAGAAGGAATATAGAAGGGATAGTAACAAATGCTGTTGCTCTGCTCTCCAGATCATAGTCTAAATAAAGCAAGAAGAGAAACAGAATTTTTTCCCTTTTACTGCATCTTCCTGCCTCCTTGGTTTTCAAGGCTCACTTCTTCTCAGCCATGACTCATGGCAGAAGAGAACAAGAGTCGATCCACCATGTTAGCCCACTTGGGTGGAGGCCATCAAGCCGGATCAGGTGGGTGGACTGACCTACATGGACTTTACTCTGGTGTCACCTACCTTCCCACAATATTCTTCCCACTTCCTGTTACATAAAATAAGTTGGCCGCACCCTTGGCTTGGGTTTCTTGACTGGCTGAACCCTACTTGAAATAAAAAAGTGCTGCACGACAGGCTGCCCAGTAGCTTGCTCCAGAAAGCGTGGGCAGGGGCAACAGGTGCAGTTGAGTGTCGTAAGAAAACCTTGAAACATCCACCCACTTGGCAAGTACACTTTTTGAGATGGCAAGTGGGTTTTTGCAGCCCTGGGCCCCTTTCCCCAGCGCAAGTCCCAGCCTGGCAAGTCACCTTTATGCCTGGCCAGTAAATTATGTTGTTCTTATATATTTTACAGCCCCCTACCTACGCACTTTACACTCTATGGCTGAAAACAGACAGGATGCTGGCCTGTTGTGGCCCTGGACTCAGTGCACATCTGCTTTTCCGCTGGCCTGTTACTGCCCCGGGGACGGTAGACGGCTGGCCCAGAATGTGTCCCCCGGACGCACATCGCGGGCTAAGGGCCACCCACACAGGCCAACATGTCTGTTCGGCGCCATCATCCCCGGAGCAGGATGGGGCCAGCCACCCACACGTATGTTGTGGCCACACCCGGGACACGCAGGTGGCAGGACAGCTCTTCGACCACAGGCATGTTTGATTGGTGGCCCCTCCCCGCCCCAGAGTGGCACCATCTGTTGATTCCCACCCGTGTGTCCGTTTTCACCCTATATAATCATCATTTTATTTACATACTGTCCCTCTTCCCTCGAGTGGTGCTCAGGCCACTTCACAAAATATACAATCCAGTTAAAAAGGGAAGGAAAAATGACATCAAGGGGGACTAACGGTGGATCCTTTAAAGACACCTGGAGAACAGACAAGTCTTCAGGTGCTTTTTGAAGATGAGGAGGGAAGAACTGAGACAAATGTCTAGAGGGAGGGAGTTCCACACTGAGGGGCTAACCGCAGCGAAGGCCCGACTTAAGGCACAATGGTGGGATTCCCCACACAGTGGGGGTATCTGAAGGTATTCCTTTTTGGGTGGTGTAATGCAATAGGTTTAGGTCATAGATGAATCAATTTGGCCTTTAGTCTTTAGTAATTATTTGGCTCTCTCTAGCACCTTTCACCTAGCGGTCTTAAGAGATTTCCAGACATCAGCAACTTAAGCTCCAAAAAACACACACCAGAGGCAAGGGAGCACTGCTAGTGTAGTCTTTTTTCCCCACGAAAGGAACAAAAATGTAAAGGCTTTACAGCTGCAGTAGGATCAGCACAGAATACAGCAATGCATCATGCCTGCAAGGGCCCTCTGCATCTACAACTAGTCTGCTGTGCTGATGTAAAGACAATGGGATGGATGAGGTGTTCCCCCTCAAATGGTAGGGAAAGCAGAGCGAGGAACAGAAGGAACCAATAACCAGGAGATTGCTCCAGACAGTAGAGAATGTCACTGTTGTCTCCTTCACCAGCTAGCCCACAGCCTGGGCTCTCCAGCATTCTGAAGCACACTCTCATTGTTTGATTGGATTCAAGACTGGCACAGTAAAAACCCCATCTACAGACGCACCCCACACAGCATGTATCCACACACACAGTCTAGGACGCTGGGTCACAGCCACTGAGCTCTGAATCCTATTGTTCTAATATCACCAATGCCCTTTACGGGGAGATGTGTCTTCAAAACTGGGACAAGCTATATTTTAATTTTCTCTTCTGCCCCAACCCTCAAAGTGTCCTTTATTCTCCCCTTCAATCATCCAATTCCATTTCCCTTACCTATCTCCTTTCCTGCAAGGGTTAGAAGGATGGAGGTGTGAGTGGGAGCAGGTCTCTCTTTCTGCACATTGTGGCCTGGAGGAAGGACACAATTAGCATCATTGGGGGGGGCCTACAGGTCATTCTACCCACAACCTCACTGGGGAACAACAGTCACTGACTGAGATTACTAGCATTGTAGCTTCTTACCAGACCAGCACGGTAGACAGGCCACTGGTCTCTACTCACTAGCTCCATCAAGGCAAGAGTCCATGTGCTTATCTTGCAAAATAAAATACAGAAGCTTGCAGAAGGATTTCTTTCCTCTCATCCCAGAGTCTGCCGAGCAGTAGCTTTCTCCTTCTCTAGCAGTGGAAAGGGAGAAAGAGCTCTGGATTACAGGAAACCACAGAGAGTCTCTCCAGCAGCATCTTGGAGAGTTCCCCCTCAAGCCAGCGCATCCTGTCCAACTCCCAACCAGAGCAAGGCCGAAGCCCTAGCAACAGCCGACGGTCCTCGTCTCGGCTCTTTCAGATACAACCTCAGCCTCTCAATTCCAACCAAATTGTTACTTCTGCAGATCATTTTTCTTGACTATTGCTTCAGCCATGTCACTGCACATCTCCAAGTCCTTATTTCCAAAGCGAGCCTCAATGAGGGGAGAGCGCCTTGGGCCTTGCTCTTTTCTCTACTGCCAGGGGCCTCACCACCAATTTCACCAGGGTAAAGTGCAGGGCCCCCCCACTCTCTCCCAACAGGCAAACTCACTTTGGACACACACACACACACACAAAATATAACCACCACCACTAGGTTGTGCACAAACTTCCAATGACCTCAGCCAGCCTTGTTTCCCCTTGTCCTCGTAACCGCCACCTTGCCTGTGTGCTTCCCCCAGTTCCTTGACCGTGTTGTATTTAACTTGCAAGCTATGACAGGGAGCCCATCTTCACATGATTTGACATAGGCCTCATGCATTTTGAGACATCTGACAGAAAACCAACCACCTCCTTCTCAAGGGAGGGCTCAGAAAACAAAGAGCACAACCTAAAACAGGGGTGCAGAGCCTTCTCTCCCCCAGGGGAGGCTTTTAAAAATTCCTAGGGCCACACAGAAATTGGGGGTAGCACTCAAGGAGGGTCTAGATCATGGATCTGTCCCCTGTCCTTGTGTGCATCCCCCAGTGCTTGGGGGTAGAAACTGGATCCAGGGAACAGATCCAAGAAGCAGAAAGGGGACAAAAGCTAGCCACAGGCCACATTTGGCCCCGGAGCCTGAGGCTCCCCACCCATGACCTAAAACCACGTCTCTCCCATTTAGTCTCATCTCCAGAGTTTTCAGCATGGACTAAAAAGCCAAAACCAAAGTAGAGCTGAGAGGGGTCCCTGGTAACACCCACAGTTTCAGGCACCATATCAGGTACCCAATTACCCAAACCATCGGTGATTATCGATGCCAATCGGCAAATGGGTTTGAGAGAAAAAAAGCAAAAAACAGGGCAGAAACTCGAGAAATCGGGATGGAAACTCGAGAAATCAGCACCAGAAGCTGGTATTCCAGGGCCAGAAGTAAATTTTATTTCTTTTTTTAAATCGGGACATCGGATTACCGTCTCCAAAGGTAAACCGATAGGATACCAGACATTCTATGCATTTTTGCAGGTAGGTACTTCTATCAGCGCCAGGTCAGAGCTTTTGATTCATCCTAGAGCTGCTGCTTCAGGATGCAAGCCCCATGCCTGGTTCCAACAATGACGTCAACGCCAGCCCAGGAGGAAACGCTAAGCTAGTCTGAGATGTGCCACAAGACTCTATTGGCTATTTCTCTCCCTCCTTTCTAGGCTCCCCAAGCAGCTTTATGCCTGCCAGGTTGCCCAATTGTTCCTCTTTCCCTGCATCCAGTATCTCCTGCATGACTCATCAGGACAACAATAGATTTCAGGCTCCATCCCACAGCAGTGACACACAGGAACCTGCTCCTTCTGGCTTTGGCAGCAGGGGTAGGCTGGTGTCACAGAGCTAATGCTGCGTTAGAGCTCTAGCGCTTTTTGCAACAAACAAAAAAGGGGGAACCCCAAATCCAAAGATTTTTGTAATACTTTCAAAAACCCTGGCTTGAAAATAATTAAACAAAAGCCCAGGCCCTGCATTTGTGCTATGCTATTAACAGACCAACGCTTGATTCTCTACATTTAAAAGAGTTCATCGTCTTTATAGAGGAAATGAATTACAGCTGCATTAGGATCAGCCCATAATACAGCAATGTAACATATTTAGGAGAGGACTAATATCTGCAAGCGCCCTCTGCACCTGCAACTACTCTGCTGTGCTGGTGGTGCACAGAGGAAGCAGGGATGGGAGTGGGACTTCCCTCAGACAAATCGCCTCCCACTGAAGGTCGAATCCAGTCAACACCTCCCACAGACCCAGTATCAGCTGCAGTCACCATACAACAGGAGTAGGGAACCTTTTCCCTCCCAGGAGCCACTTTGAAAATGAGTACACGCTCCAGGGGCTACACTGAAGTCAGGGGCAGGGGTGCTTAAAGGGTGCACTCAGGGAGAGGAGGGTCCAGATCATGAATCTGTGACACTGATCCTTAGATGCATGTCCTCATCTCTGCTTCCTTACCCTCAGATCAGTTTTTCAGGGCTTGGGGGTAGGAACTGGATTCAGGGACCAGATCCAGAACTGGAAAGAAGTCACATAAAAACTAGCCATAGGCCACATTTGCACCTGGGGCTGAGTTTCTCTGCTAGTGCCATACAAGGTTTATGATTCAGGCCCATGTTAGAAGAGGTCTTTCGGACAAAACAATCCCTCAGAAGGTGTTTAAAATTAAAGACACACAAGCTGCATAAATTATTCAGTCACCATAGGATTTTCAAACTGCCATTAAAAAAAAGAGAATAAAGAGAATCTCTCTACAGACAAGTGAATACAATGCATGGCCACCCTGATGCTTTCTGGGCTAGGGGAGCAATAATAAACACTGGCTGCTGTAAACACAATAATACTGCAGTGCCAGTGTGGGAGAAAAAGGAAGCAGCATGAGTTTGGGGTGTATGATCTGTAGGATGGAGAGCATATAGGGAAGTGGGGTCAATCAGGGGGAAAAATTTTTTTGTTAAAATACTCATTGCTGCTCTCTTTTCATCCATCATTTCGGCCTCAGCTCTGAGCATATAAGGAAGCAGGCCCATAGCAAAGACAGGGGAGCGGTTTCTTCAGATTACGAAATGGGGGGGGGGGGAAAGCTGCAACATCTTCGTTCTAGGGGGGGGGGATTACAAGAAGAGACAGTCCCCGCCCCCTCCCTTTCGTCTTGCTTTAGCTGCCAGGAAAGCATTTGATAAACAATCACGATTTGCAACTTAGTTTTTCAAAACACTGTACACAGCCTAATTAATTAAGGCAACATAAAGGATCGCGTGCGTTTCTGATCTCCCTAGCCCACGAGGTAGCGCCCTGCCTTCTGGAGTGGTGCGATGGGAGTAGCCCTTCCCCCAGACACACACACACCGTTGTAAGAATGAAAGTGCAGCTGTGGAGCAATCCAACAGCAGCGGCCTCCGAGGGCGTGTCCCTGTTGCACGTGGTAGAGGGCAGGGCTTGACACGTCATCCTCCCCCAATGTAACTAACTAGTTTGGAACGCAGCAACATGCAACATTCCAAATAAGAGAAGAAAGGGAGGGAAAACGATACATTCCACTCCCCCGCCCCAGTAAAGGGGATCTCGCAGTTCTTTGATCGCCCCCAACCTTATCACACCACGGTCGGGGGCGGGGGGCGAAAAAAACTAAGGTTCTCGGAGCAGATATTCAGGAAGGGAGAGCACACACACACAAAGGGGGGGAACTGTTGGGAGTGTATCATATGACATTCTATGTCATTTCATTATGCTAAAAACAGCTTCAGTCCGCTTTAGCTGGAGCGCTGCCACCGCCCTAAAGACCTAAAAAAAAAACAGGAGAGGATTTTCCTCCACCAGGAAATTAATGCGTAGGAAATAAATTAATGAGCGCTGCAAAGCTTGTAAGAAACCAAGACTGCAGAGCCCCCACCACCCGCAGGTTTTTTGTTTTTTTTACCGAGGCAGTTTGGGGGTCATTTTGGCGCATAACCGCCCGCCCTCCAAAATCACCCGCACGGAAGACAGTCTAAGAATAATTATTAAAGCCCTCGTGTTGAAAGAGGGGGGAAGCAACACATTAAACAAAACAAAAAACCTCGACAATTTCTTGCCACTTTTTGGATGCGACTGATTGCACTATTTGAGCAAAGGGTAGAAAGGGGGGATTGCGAGGGTCTATATATTCCCATTACTGCACTCTACGTGCTGCAAGTCTTTTAGAGCGAGCAGTGCACGCATCTACCGACGATCACAGGAAAGAGAGGAGAGAAAGCCCTAATCTCCAGGACGTTCAGAACCTCTGGTCGGTTTGCAAGCGTGTCAGCACAATCAATGTACTAAAATGCACCAACTCCTCCAGAAAATAGAAAACGCGCCTCTTTCCAGACAGATCCCCAAGCCCCTTTGCAATCAATCCTTTCAATTTAGAGGGGGGGGGCTGTCTGGAGACCATGCGTTTTTCTCGCAGTGAGACGTGAAAGGGAGGCGCACCCTCCATGCCCTAAAAGAGAGCAAGCAGCCGCACATACAACTGCTGAGTGACTGAAAATAAGACTCATCTCTAACATACCTAAGGGTTTGATTCCCACCCCCTCCCCAGCTTTTTGGGGGGTCCTGTGTCTTTAAACAGGTCTAATTCTGATTTTACATACTGCCCCCCCCTTACCACGTGTTTTCTGTTGTTGCTGGGCTTGCCATTCCAGAAATCTGGCTGCTTCCAAAAGCGTCTCAATGCTCATCTCTTGGGTTGCCTTTCAATAGAGGATCCAAAATCCTGGAGACTTTAAAAAAACGCAAGCAGGGGATTCTTCACTTTTTCTTCCCCCAAGTAAAAAAAAAAAAAAAAAAAAGTAATTGCCAGATCGAGCCACCCCCCACCCCGATCCCCTGCGAATCTTCCAGACAAGAAAAGGGTTTGCAACAAGATGGCGATGAGTAACAGAAACACAACAAGAAAAAAGGACTAGCACTGCCCCAGCTACTATACAGAAAACTGCGCAGAAAACCCGGCCTGGAATTTTGTAGGTCATTGGACTGGGACTCTCCAATGCCTGTTTTTAGGGGTGGAGTTTAATCAATGCTTGCTCCAACCCTCTTTTACGTAGACGGGAGAGATGACTACTCTTTTATTTTGAATTAATCAAACTAACCACTTTTTTGTATAAAGACTGGTTGCTGTGCAGCTAGGTGGGAGTGGGCCCTGGTGCAGAAGATGAAATGAGCCCCCCCCCCTTTAGGCTACTTTCAGACATGCACCTTAACACTGCTTTAACATTTCTTATGCATGTTGCAGGGCTGAATTGGTGCCCTATGCAGCCCTGCAACATGCATAAGAAATGTTAAAGCGGTGTTAAGGTGCATGTCTGAAAGTACCCTATGGGCACTTCACTCCTGTGTGCACTGTGCACATGCAGTCTACATGCAAGTGCCCCCCAGGCTCTTGGCCCCAGTGCCAGCTACAGCTGCACCTATTATAGCTACACCTCTGCTGATCCCAAGTGTAAGAGATGGAAGGCAAAGTAGTTCGGATGATCTCTTGTATTGGACCAACTTCTATTGGCGACAGTATGCAAGCTTTTGGACCATACAGGTCCCTTCTTAGGGCATGTAAAAAGTCAGAACCACACTAGACCAAACTCCTCATTTTTCCTCCCTCCTCTTCCTCTAACCTGCCCATCTCCATCGATGGAGTCCCCATCCATCCTGTTCTCCAAGCCCGTAGCTTGGGCTTCAACTTTGACACACACCTCTCTTTTAAACCTTACATTGACTCTGTTTCCAAATCCTGCCGATTCGCCCTCCATAACATTGCTCGGATCCGCCCCTTTCTCTCTACCTCCTCGGCCAAAACCCTTGTTCATGCCATGGTTATCTCTCGCCTCGATTACTGCAACTTCCTCCTTGCTGGCCTCCCTCGCTCTCACCTGTCCCCCCTTATCGCAATCCAAAACTCCGCTGCCAAGGTCATTCACTCTGCCCGTCGCTTCGACCATGTGCAGCCTCTCCTCTTCTCTCTTCACTGGCTCCCCCTTCCTGAACGTATCCTGTTTAAACTCCTGGTATTCACGTTCAAAACACTCCACAACCAAGCTCCCCCTTACCTCTCGGACCTAATCTCCCTACGCACTCCTGCACGTGCTCTCCGCTCTTCCTCTGTCCCCTCCCTCACTCTCCCTCGTTTCTCCTGCTCACCTAACCGCCTTCGACCCTTCTCCCTCGCTGCCCCCCATGCCTGGAACTCCCTCCCTACCCACATCCGCCTTGCCCCCTCCCTCCGCTCCTTCAAATCCCTCCTCAAGACCCACTTTTTCCTCGCCGCCTTTCCCAATGCCTGCTAGTCGTTCCCCATATACTTACTGTCTGCCCTCCTCTGCAGACTGCTGCAACCAACCTGATTGTAACCAAGCCAAGCACACGCACCTGAGACTTCGCATCCGCTTGAATGTTTGTTTGTCTTCTCCCCTGTCTCTCCCACTGTCCCCTCTCCCTGTCTCCCCCTCCTTGTCTTTTAGATTGTAAGCCACAGGCAGGGACCGCGTCTATTTCTATGTTCTGTACAGTGCCAGGCACATGGCTGGTGCTATATAAATGTTTATAATAATAAAATAATAATAATAATAATAATAATAATCCTTTTCTTGGAACTATACTGTAATGTGGATTGCAGGGAGGGGAAAGAAAATTGCCCATTAGAGCTAAGAGTTTTCAATAATGCAATTTCAGATTATGTTCTACAAAATCCAAAGAACCTAATATTTTCGCCAGACTCCATGATTCTGTGACAATCTGGATTTTTTCTTAAAGCCGTCACTGAAACACGAGGATAATCATAGGGTTTGAAAGGACCTCCCTGCTTTCTAATGCAGGATGTCCTATATCCAGGGACCGCCAACAGGGGAAACATAACAAACATGGGTCCCTGCCTATATCTACAGCATCACGGACAGCTTATCAAGCCAGTTTTTGAACGCATCCAATAAAGGAGATTCCACAATTTCTCTAGGCAACCATTGCCCAACTAAGAGGAAGTGTCCCCCCCCCCCCCGGCACAGCTCACCAATATTAAAGTCAATGAGAGTTTTGCCATTAACTTCAATGGTTGGGGGATTTTATCCCTAGTATTTAACCAAAATCTACCTTGCAGGGATTTACACCCAATTATGTCATTTCACTCTCTGCCCCACCTTCAACCCTTGTACTGTTCCCTGCACAGTTTATAGTAATTTATTCAACTTAGGTTGTGCAATCTTCTGCCATTGACTTCAGTGGGAGTTATGCCATTGACTAATTAGGTCTGTTGTTAGTATAGGACAGGGGGCAAGGAAACACGTCTTACTGTAGGCTAAATTTGACCTCTGGTTATTTTTTATTCGACCCCTTTCCAATTCCTGGATCTGGCTGATGGATGCTACCTTCAAGCACTAAAAGAGTGACCTAAAGAGGAAGGGAATAGAGATGAGGAGAAGGGATGGAGCCATGATGGCAGATATTGGTCCATTTCCCCATCCTAAATGCACCCCTTAAGCACCTCCTCCTATCCACCTACCTGACCTTTGTGGAGCTTTTATTATTTTTCAAAGTGGCCCATGAGAGGAAAGAGGTTTTCCTACTCCTGGTTTAGGTCCTGGTTTTTCAGAAGGTGCTGAGTACCTGCAGCACCCACTGAAACAAATGACACTTCTAAGTTCCCAGCACTTCTGCATATCAGGCCTCGAGATGTCTGGATCAGAGTTAGGCCTCCATGCTTTAGTGTTTTGCAGGAGCAAGACCTAAGTTGTGGTCACTAAATCTTTTGTGAATGAACTGACAGATTTTTGGCCTCCTCGTTCAGCTGATTTTTCTGCAGTTATTTGCAAGTTGTCATATTTATTCAAATTAAGCAGGGGCTCTTACCCCATCCCCTTGCACACGGGACACCTCCCCACCTTGCCCTTGGGGACATGATGAGTCCAGGCCAGCCACAGTCTTGCTGCACTGAGTCAGGTTAGTTATTAGGAGTCAAGTGCAGGAAGAGAGTTGCTCCTGCACCCGGGTTTTCCAGCAGATCCTCCCCCCGCAGTGCGTTTGCATGCTATTAAAAGATGTCATCTAGCTCTGGGCCAATCCGCTTGGAAAACAACAAGGCATGGAGCAACTCCACATGGGCACCCTGCTCCGTCTGCCTGCGACGGCGTCCTCTTTAAAGGGCCAGACATCCCTGGAGTTCCCCCCAGCAGCCATGCACAGTACACTGGAGAAAGAAGGAAGGCACGTTACCCCCGGTGAACTCTTGATGGCTGCTCCTTCAGCTGTGTGCCACTGGGAGAGGGCTTTTCCCTCCCACGAGGGATGTTCAGTTTCAGGAGGGTATAAAAGGGAAGGGTGAAAGGGGGTGGATTAAAATCGAATTGCAATGAAATTAGGAACAAAATAATTCCTGTAAATAAATATATTAAACCAGTGGTTTATTGATTTATTATTATTAATTATTATTATTATTATTTTGTAATCAAGGATCTGAAAATCGCATGTCACAGAAATCCCAAGCGGTTTCGATTAGGGGAGCTGTGGGGGGGAGGACTCTTCTTCAACCACCATTCCGGAGCAAAACGAATTACCTCATCATACCAAGGGCATCCACAGACCCTGGGCAGCTTCCCCCAGCCCAGAGCAGGCGGAGGGTGTGAGAGAGGCACTTGGTTTTGGGGGCTGGGAGGCTGATGCAATGGAGAAGGAGCGTTGGGGTTGGGAGCCGTTTGGAGTCTTGTCCGAAACGTTTGATTTTAGCTGCCAGTCCAGTAATTGGGGGCATTCAGCCTAGGTAACGCGGGGGTGCAAATCAGTTTTGGGGGGGCTGGCAGTTGCTTGCCAGAAATTGGTGCATTTTTCCTCTCCATCATGATACTGTCATTATGAATGCACTATTGGGGGTTGGTGGGTGGGACGGATCGACTGATTTTTGCCAGATCATAATCAATGTGCAGTACGAAGTCCATTAGGCGTGGGGGGGAGGGAAGGTTGGTTGTCAGAAATCCAAGCAGAGAGAAGGGGGCGTTTACCCTTGAAAGGGGAAGTACGCTTGATTCAAGCCGTTCAATCCATGCACTTTTCACGGCGTTACGGTGAACCCTGATGCGCTTGATCTGAGATGCTCCGGTAATATTGATTGATGTCCTAAAGCCTCCCCGCAGGCACGTGCACGGGAACTGAGCTCGCCCTGCCTTTCCATTGAAAAGACGGAAAGGAGAAGCTCGCGTTGCAGGGAGGGTGGGGTGGGGACGGCGCGAGAGAGGCGGCAGCAGCACCTTCTGCGGCGTTTAATCTTTCACAATAAATCAGGAAAAACAACGTGGAGGGAGGAGGAGCTGCGGAGACTTACACAAGCCGCCTGATCTTGCAGGGGGCGGAGCTCAGTCACCTAGGACATAGGATAATCTGTCTAGTCATGGCTTGCTTCTAGGCGAGCCTGCTTGCTTAAAGGGACAGCGCACCATTTGCCAAAAAGGGGAGGGGGAAAGGAAAGCACGCCAGCAGCCGGGGATACAGTTACGTGACAGGCACGACGGCGGAGTTTGTACAGCCGAGCACACAGGAAAATGGAGCCAGGATCTGAATCAAGGGAGTTTCCCATTACACACACACACACACACGAGTAGACTGAAGAAAAGCAGCTTCTCAACAGGGTAAAACATTTCTGCGCCCTGAGAGGGGGGAAAAAACCTACTTGGAAAAGGCCTGGTCCTGAAAAGGGACCGTCCCCCTGAGCTAGGGTGGCCACCTAGGCACATTTTAAAGGATCACTTATGAAAAATTCATGTTGCAGGGCCTGCAACATGTATTTTTTCATAAGTGGCCCTTAAAAATGTGCAGAGGTGGCAACCCTACCCTGAGCTCCCAAATTATCTTGCAGTGGGGACTGCGGGCAGGGTGCTGTTGCCCCCCTCTGCCCATTGGCATCTTCGGTCTTCTCTAAGCCCGAGGATCCTGCATACTGCTGAGGGACTCCTAAGGGCAGTGCCCATGAGGAAAACCTACCAGGGAATGAGACTAGCTATAACAGGCAGTGAAGCTGCACCGAGCTCCCCATCCCCCTCGGTGCAGCTGTGTTCCCTTGCTGCTAAGAGAGGGAAAGGGAGACATTTGAAGAATTGGTTGCATAAACATGATCTGTCCGGAATGGATTGGGTTTCATTAATGTCACTTAATTGACTAGGTTTAATTAATTTAACTTGACTTTCCTAGACGGGAAGCCCCTCAGGGCAGGGACCTGTCTCCAGTTAATGATTATTCAGTGCCAGGTATATTGCTGGCACTATATCAATAATGAATAATAATAATAATAATTAATAATCATGCAGGGTTGTAGCTATGTTAAAATGCCCCTCTCCCACACCTGCCAGGGGTGGAGAACCAAAGGCCTGGGGGCCAAATGCCACCTATGCCTACTTTTTAGTTGGCCACTTTCTTGGATCTGGTCCCTGGATCAAGCACTGAAAGGCTGAGTTCAAGGGAATGGAGCAGAGACGAAGGCAGGCACGCAAGGATAGAGGAACAGATCCATGATCTGGACCTTCCTTTTCCTGAGCACACCCCTTAAGCACCCTTGCCCCCTATGTCTTTGGAGCCATGGTCCATGGCAGAGGGTGTGCATGGCAGCTTTCCTCCATGACGGGTAGGCATGCTGGGAGACGCCCATTTGAATCCTGCACCACACACTCCACCTGAGTGGGTGGTCCGTGGCAGTGCCACTGGGTGTTTCCAGACAAGCACGTTACCCACCCAGTGGGTAATGTGCCCCCCCTGTATTCTCTGGTTAAACCACAGGATTCCAGTGGGCTTTCACATAAACATAGTTGACGGGTAAGGCGCTTGCCTGAAAACACCCACTCAGCAGCCACGAACCCTGCCCCAGTGCCCCCCTCGCCTTGCCCGTTTAAAAACACCCAGTAGCTAGTGGAGACAATGGATACAGACCACGGCCATGGGATGGAGCATAACCTCTTGGCAAGCCTGACCACAGTCCATTCCAACTTAGCTGGACCTCCGATTACATCATCTACCACAGTTAGAGGAGAGCTGCTTTAGTTATGAGATATTCCATAAAGGCCTTCTTCTATAGCAGGTGGAGGAGGAGCTCCAGGGACGCCATCTTTTCCACCTGCGAGTGCCCATCCTCCACCCCTCTGGTTTCCACTTTCAGAGCATTTTGCAGAGGGAATGTAAAACCTTTCTTTTGGGCCAAACATTTGGCAGGCAGGGATAGAGTTGGGGGAGGGGGGCTAGTTATTTGTGTTCTGTTCTATTGTAAGCCACCCTGAGCCCCATAGGTATAGGGTGTGGGGTATAAATGCAAAGAAGTTTTTTTTTTTATGAAAACATTGTAATTTTTAGGGGTAGGGGACCTGTCTCTGACTATGGATTGTACTGAGCCAGGCACATTGCTGGCGCTATATAAATAAATAAATAATCATACATTACGTAATGACTGGGCAATGACATACCCCACCCCCCCTCATGGATTTGCCTCTGCCACTTGCTCTAGGCCAGTGCAAATCCTCCTTAGGGGCTAACCCTGGCTGGTCAACAAGTTTATAAGCATGGCTGGCTTTGTCCACACTAAGAGCAACACTGTGTTCAAGATAATTTTCAGCCTTAAACCGAACCCCCAGCCGGTGTGTAGGCCAAATCCAGCCCATAGCTGCCTCTCTGATCAGCTGTTTGGCACCGCCAATCAGCCCCAATCCTGTCAGGGGAGAGACTGGGGCTTCTGCATCCAGCTGGGGGGGCGCAGTTTTGCAGAGCAGCAAGAGTGGCAGGGTCTGGAAGAGGTGCTTGTAGTGGTAGGGCTGCCACCTGGGGTGGGTTTTTTTACCCGACACTCCCATAGGCCATAATGGAAGTGTCAGGTTAAACAAAAAAAGGCAGAAGGTGCCAACCCTAGGTGCCGGGGATGCACCGTGACTTGAAAAGAGGTGCCACGGCTGAGCTCTGACAAGTCTTGGCACAAAACTAAGCCCTGACAAGTTTCATTGACTTCAAAAGGGGCTTGCCCTGGCACCAGGGGCAGCATAGCTAGGTTGCAATGGGACCTGGGGCAGAAGATGGAATAACCCTCCTTCCCAGGGGCAGGGGACACAGGCCCCCTATGGCTTATGGGCCCCAGGGTAGCTGCCCCACCTCTAGTCATTATAGCTACACCTTTGCCTGGCATGATGCTTTCAGGACATTCGGGATTAGGGTGAGTCGGTCGAAGCTGAATCCAGACAAGACGGAGGCGGCGAAGGGTTGGCCGGCCCTGCGACCCGGAGGAGTTTGGGACTCCTGTTGTTGATGGAGTCCGGACCCCTCTGGCCAATCAGGTTCGCAGCCTCAGAGCGTTTCTGGACCCCTCGCTGCATCTGGATTGCCAGGTAGCGGCGGTGGCCGAAAGCACTTTTCACCAACTCCATCTGGAGAGGAGGCTGCGGCCTTTTCTTTCTGATTTGGATCTGGCCACCGTCATCCATGCTCTCATCACCTCTAGGCTGGTTTACTGCAATGCGATCTATGGGGGGTTGCCCTTGATGACTGTTCGGAAGCTGCAGTTGGTGCAGAATACAGCGTCTCACCTCCTTTGGGGGGGATGAGGTGCCAGGAGCACATTACACCAGTGCTCCGGAGTCTGCACTGGCTGCCTATAGCTTTCCGGGCACAATTCAAGGGGCTGGGGCTGGGCCCCGCCTATCCTTCCATGCCCCATTTCAGCCCCTGAAATCATCCGGGAGCACCTTCCTGTGGGTACTCTCTGTCAGCCTGGCTCGTACATGGAGACATTCACAATCGCTGCCTCAGTGTTACGGAACTCCCTTCCCCTGGAGGGTTGGTTAAGCCTGAACTTCTTCCGGAGCCGGTATAAGATCTTTTTTTGTTCAAAAAAANTGGGCCCCGCCTATCCTTCCATGCCCCATTTCAGCCCCTGAAATCATCCGGGAGCACCTTCCTGTGAGTACTCTCTGTCAGCCTGGCTCGTACATGGAGACATTCACAGTTGCTGCCTCAGTGTTACGGAACTCCCTTCCCCTGGAGGATTGGTTAAGGCTGAACTTCTTCCGGAGCCGGTATAAGATCTTTTTTTGTTCAAAAAACGCATCTGGCGGGCAGGGACGGGGGTGGATTGTGATGAGTGATTTTGGAGTACGGTTTTGAGGGGAGGTTGGGTGTAGGACAATGGTATTGGGTAGTTCTGGGGGGAGGTTGTGGGGATTTTTTAGGCTGTTTTGTGTGTGAGTTATATATATTTTTATTGTTGTTCGCTGTCCTGAGCCTCTGGGAAGGGTGGCATATAAATGTAAATAAATAAATAAATAAATAAAATATCAACCAATGGTGTAAATTTACTACAGACTAGCTAGTATGGAATTAAACTTTACAGAGACTGTCTTGTTATGGATTTAACGCATTTCATTCAAGGTAAGAATTGCCTTGTCCCCTCAACCCAGTTAAGCTGAACAGGGAAAAACCACTTTTAATCCATATTAAGTGTCTGCATGGGAGCTTAAAATAGACTAGCACCCATATTAAACTAATACAGGTTAATTAACCCAGAAACATCCCTACCGCTGATCAAAACATACCCAGAGAGAATGACACTCCAAGCCGGGACTGCTTGCTGCTATAAATACTGAAGTAATTCATTTCAGTTATTTCCTTTCTCTACCATCTAGGTTCTCGAACTGAGGGGCAGCCCCACCCCAGTGGGGGCACAGAAGGTATTCATGGTGTGTGTGTGTGTGTGTGTGCAAGGAGGATCCCAGCTGGCAAACGTCCATCTCACTCTCCCTGAACTAGGGGTATGTCCAAAATAATGGCGGGGCAAGAGGGAGGGAAAGAGGATGCATGGAGCGAGGAGGGTCAGTTGAGCCCAGGCCCTGCACTCTGGGGCGGGGTGGGGTGGAAGGCTTGGCAAGTGGCATGAACACCACTAAGACATTTTCAGACTGGGCAGGGGAGGGACCAGGGCCAAAACTCTGCGCCCACCTCCTCTGAACATTTCCGAGGGTTCTAGTGGTGCTTTTTGGCTTCCCACGCATGGGGCACTCTGGATTTTTCGGCAGTGCCCCATGCACAGCCACGAGTGGGTGCTGCCTGGGTCATGGGAACGCGCATCCCCCTGCACTACCTTCAAACGGACGTTCGGATGAGTGGTTAATGGGTGGCCATGCATGGTAGTATCTAATTTAAAAACACCCATAGTTTGAAAACCACTGCTCTACCTTGGCCTGTTTGATACATGGCCACTAAGGGGTCCCCAATTTAACTTTGATTCACCTTCTTTAGTGCTGAGAATTTAGGGCCATAAAAGGAAGAGAGAACTGCAATGTGCCCCACCTCCTTGCCTCAGTCAGTATAGCATCTATCTTCATAGCCATAGGCGTCAAGTAACACAATAGCACCTGGGGTACAATAGCCCATTTGCTTGGTTTCACCAATCAGTTATCCAGCCAGATTTTCAGATGACAACATAAAGGGGGCAATTATCAAGCAAACCCTGCAACTCCCATGCCTCTCAATGGGGAAAAAAAGATCCTGAGTGCCCAGACTGCAGCACTAATGTAAGAAAACTGTTTCTAAATATGCTCCTTCACAACAAGCCAACAACAGTTCCCTTCTGTAACCCCTTCCACACAAGATAGTCCAGGGGTGGGGAACGTCAGGCCCAAGGGACAAATGCCAATTGCAACTAGGTTTTATTTGGGTCCCTTTCCGGTGCCTGGATCTGGCCCCTGGATCCAGTTCTGGGTGAGGAAGCTGAGATAAGGGCATGCTCACAAGGTTAGGGAACAGATCCATGATCTAGACCCTCCTCTTCCTCAGTGCACTCTTTAAGCACCCCTGCCCCGACTTCTGTGTGGCCCTCAGAGTTTGAACTCATTTTCAAAGTGGGCCCTGAGAGGGAAAATGTTCCCCACTCCTGCATTAGGTCCAGAAAGCAAAACTAACAAAACAAATTGTCAAGATTATTTCCACCTACCATACCAAGTTAAATCCACAGAGAAAACAAAGTATATTGGTTTTAAAAAATATATTTTTTCATTATTTGCCTCTACCTAACACACACTTTTGGCTTCTGTGAATTAACTTGTCTACAGAATTAATTTGTCTCCAAATGTTTATTATTATTTTTTATTAATTATTATTACTATTATTAAGGCATCATCAACACCACAATCTGCAGTATAATTCAGAATAGTCATTCTGACAGTCTCATAACAAGTGAGGAGAAAAGAACAGAGTGCACAGAATATTCTTCATTTACATATTTATATTCCTGAAATCTGAAGATATTTATGCTAGTTTATTTAAATAAAAATAAATAAAAATAATGCAACATCTGGTGTCCTTGCTGGGGAATCCCTTTCCTCTGCATACTTTATAATGGGAAAGTATATCTCTACATAATTATGTCTCCTTTGTCTACCCTCACATTTTCTGGCTTAATGAGACAGTGGGTATTTTCAGACGTTCCGAGATCATGCTCAACCACAGTCAATCCCCTGTGGTGGGGAATGGTCCCGTAACGTCTGTTTGATTCCCGCCAGATGTTCACCACAGTGAACCACCGACGGGAATCAAAATAACCACGCTTTCGATGATGGTCAGGGGACCATCTCCAAAAGCCTGGTTAGCTGAACCACGGCCCGGAATCAGCGGCCGGTAACGTCTGTTGCTGGCGCTGATTCCGGGCCGTGGCCCAAACCACAGACAGGAATCAGACGCAGCGGCCTGATTGGCTGCTGTGCCCGCCCATCTCCCGGAGGGCGGGCGGCCGGGGGAGCGTGGGGGGGGCGGGGCCGTGCGGCCGCACGTTGCACCACGCAGTCCTCCCCCTCCCCCCAGATTCCCCGCCAGAATCAGCCAGCATGTCTGCTGGCCGTGACGGACTGATTCCGGTGGGGAATCAGAAGGGCGATTCCGTGCTGGGGCGAAAGCTGCCCCCTCACGTCTGAAAATACCCAGTTTCTCCATTACCAACAAACCACTGATTTAAAGTGAGAGGGAAGACTTCTTGACACCTATGGGTTCTACAAATCCCAATAGCTAAAAGCAGAAATGAGATCAAGTCCTCGTTGTGATGAAATCTGCCCTCTTTACAGAGGGTACCTTCAAATATTTTAAAGTCAAGAAAGCTGTGAAGTAACAACAGTCCAGACTGAGGTTGGGGGTGGGGACAGCTCTGCCCCTAACCTGATTCCTGACCCCTGAAATGCTGCTCTTGTTTTTAAGCAAACTTTAAACCTAAGTTACACGTAACATCCACACACATAAACAAGATTTGAACTCTCTGACCTTCAAATTTTATTTTCAAAGCTCCACCAGTTGAGTTACAGCTGGTTTCTCATTTTTTCTTTTGAAATTCATTCAATAGAGAAGAACGTTTCCTATTACCCAATAAATTAAAGAACTGTAGAAGCATTAGAAGTATGCTTGGGTAGCTAAACTTTGTCAGCCACACCAAGAATCCAGGATTCTATTCCTCAATATGTCCTTGTAATCACTTCCTAGCTTATTCAGAAAAAGAGAAAGCAGTTCCTACTTCCTTATCCTTACATCAGGATGTTGGTTGAAAGAAAAAAATGGGCAAGGTGCATAGGAAACACAAAAAGAAGAAATGAGATTCAAAGGCCATTTTTGGGCGGGCTGCGCCCACATGGGTCCACCCATTCCCCATGGACCCAGGTGCCCGCCTGAAGGCATCGTGAATGGACACATGATCCCATGACGCTGGCCCCTATATCGAATTGGTCACAATCACCCGACATGATATACGCTGACGTCAATATCACAGCTCTGGTAATGACTGTCTTTCAGTCAATCAAGCCAGTGGTCTTAAAACCATCCAGCATAGATCACAGTACAGACTAGTTGGCTCACTAATATCCATCTTGTGGCTCATAAAACCCCAGCAGGAGAACTGGCAGCAAGTAGCCAAGAAAGCTACTGAGTCGCGTTGGTGGGCAGTTCCAGAGCACATCTCTCTCCGTCCGTCAACACGCACCCTATTGGATATCGACCTGGTCCTGGCTCATGTACAATATACTTTGCATGTCTTGGTTGCTCTTTGGGTCAAGGTGAGACTTTTAAGTCTCAATGTATATTTAAATGGGGGACATTCAATATACAATCTAAAGTAGGGGACAACAAATTGGGGACAGTTTTCATCACAGCGATGTGCACCTTGGTAGGAACTCTACACCAGAAGCAGCCAAGATGTAGATCATGATCCAGCAGCCAGTAGATCACAAGCCACTCTCCAGTAGATCACAGTGTGGGGAGGGGGACCAGCCCCTAAGAGATTGCCCTTGGGGAGGAGAGTGGAAACACCAACTCGGATAGTGAGTTCCAGGACAGCTCTTCCAGTACAATGGCAGAATTCTCTCTCTCTAGGGATGGGCATACAGAACCAAGTTCGGAAATTCGGTTCGGAAATCGAGTTCAGTTCGGAAGTTCGGTTCGGTTGACCAACTATTTGAGTTCAGTCCGAACTCCGAACAGACTTTGGAAATTCAAACCCCATTGAACTAAATGGAATATTATCTTATAGGGCTGGGCGAACAGAACTGAGTTCGGAAATTCGGTTCGGTTAAGTTCAAAAATCGAGTTTGGTTCGGAAGTTTGGTTCGGTCGACCAAACTGGTCGAGTTTGGCTCAAACTCCGAACTTCCGAACCGCATTCGCCCATCCCTCTCTCTCTCTCTCTTTAAGGGAGGGCTCCTCTCCACTCCTGAGACCAGTTGCTAAGGTTCCTTTGAGCTGGGAGCCAGTAGGAGGGGCCCCTGCTGGAGTGGCAGAAGCAAGAGTAGGGGTCCTGGGAGTCGGAGATCACCTGAGGATGATGCCTGGATTAAGTGGATCTCATACACCGTAAGTCTGGCCATCTCTGCTCTACATGGTTACGCTAATGCAGTTTCCTCAGAGTAACCTTAACAAACGCTCAGAGGCTGCAATGATTGTCGAATGCGGCAGCATAGCTGCTGCTCCAAGCCATGTCCCGTGAGAATCACTGTGGAGTGCTGTGTGTGATCCCAGCTGAGTGCTAAGTGATCAACGGTTGCGCTGGAGGGTTTAACTTTACATAGTATTTAAGGCCTCAGACATCACACACTCCTCTGTGTACTTGTAGACTAGCGTACTTGCCTGCTTCCTTAATTCCCACCACAGAACCTCAGGTTGGTGGGTCAGACTGGCCATCAAATGGGTTAAAATATAATAATGCAAGATTGAGATGCAGAGCATTCGTCACTTGCCACCATTCCAGCGGCTTAACACGAGGACAAGCATTGCGTTTGTTCCCCCAAACCCCTGAGCTAGACACGGAATGAACATAGGTTTATGCAGGCGTTTGTTGCTTGGACCATATCTGGGGAACTCCATGAAGCCGCTGAAAGCCTCATACACAATCAAGGTTGGTCAATGGGCTGATTTTCCCTTGCCAGTTTGTGAACTTGCTGGACTTTGTCGATGTCATTCCCAAGCTGTGGGCTTGCTGGGCTCTGTCAGTTTGACTCCCTACTCAAATACTTTAGCTTCCCAGCAAGCTAGTTAAAAATACAGTTTGTATGATTAAGTTTAATATATTTGCATGGAGTTATTGTTGCGTGTAGTGTAATTTGTAGCAAATGAAGCAGGAAAAATAGTTGAAAGATAGAATGATATGTGTATCTGTTAATATATGGTTAAACATTGTTAATTATGTACCTATACATACTGGCATTATGTACGTTTTCTATTGTTAGTGGTTTGGTATATTAATAACTATTTAGTTTTAGCTTTTCACGCCCAAGCTGTGGGTTTGCTGGGCTTTGTCAATTTCACTCCGTTTTACTCCAGGGTGGGCAAAGTCCATATAGGGTGGCAGCATAAACATTTGTTCATGCCGGCCAACCATGGGATGATGTAACAGTAAATACCATGGGGTTGATTTTCTCCATCTGAAATTTTCTTCCCCTTGAAATATACCAAACATCAACTGTGGCATATTTTGAAAGTCTTCAGCTTGTGTTTCGTATGCGTGTATGCACTGGAGCGGCTGGATGTCCTATATGTGGTGGAAGGATGTTGTCTCCCCCATCACATTTGTGCCTTATTTCATACATGTTGCCCTTTTTGTAAGTCACTGGGCCAAATTTACTCCTGATATTACTCCACTACAGTCAATGCAAGCAACCTGGCCCCTTTTCTTATCGGGTGAGCAATGATTCTGTGTGAGTGCTTGGAATTCTGCACTAGGTTGACAGCTGATTCACTGGTAGAAGAGCTAAATGCAGACCAGCTTTTAAGTGGGCTTAGGTGGTGCATCTGCTTTGCGTGGGCTCTCTCCACTCCACTCTACTCTACAGGAGTAAATTTTACCTTATGGCCACAAAAGTGTCTCACATCCCCCACAATACAAAAAAACCCCAATCTCCCATGTAAAGGCCAAATGCGCCACCTTCTGGTTGCAAAACAAATTCTGTTCTCACAAATTTCTTTTAACAGGAACTGTTTCCTTTAGTGGTTCAGAGGATTTTGTGATGCTGTGGTTTTGGTATAAATCCCATTTTGCAATCTATCATAGGACATTGTCAGATGTGCCCCCTGTTTCTGGAAGCAGTTATGTTACTCTGCCTGAGTAATAGTATTCTTCCGCAATGCAACATTCAATTCTCGTTTAAACATGAATATATTATCAAGGCTGTGAAAATCCACTTTCCTGCTCGTCTCCAGTGAGTACATTTTTTGAGCCGGCAAGTGGATTATTACATCTCTGGGCCCGCTCCTCCACTGCCGCTCCTCCACTGGCAGGCCCAGTCAGGCAAGCAGTCTACCTAGTGAAATAGTTATATTAGGATCCACTGCTGGTTGCCCTTAATGTGCTTTTACCTCCCCTGTTACCTTCCCCTTTTAATTTTTTAAATGCAGATTTGTTTCAAATGGAATTTATATTTTAGTGTATATTTATGCTGTGAAGTGCTCCATGGACCATTTGGTGCTGGTAGTGGTGCCATAAAAATAAAAAAATATTTACAAATTATATATTTTACAGCCCTGTGTATAATTCTGTACTAGAGAGAATGATTCAGCACAATTGAGCCAGCAGGTTATTTTATTTACCTAATATTGTGACATCATTCCCATCACAGGAAATTTCTCAAAAGAGGAGAGAGGACTGCCCACTGTGTGCCTCCTGCCCCTCCGTCCTGCCCGCTGTGTGCTCCCTACCCGTCCGTCCTGCCCGCTGTGTGCCCCCTACCCGTCCGTCCTGCCCGCTGTGTGCCTCCTGCCCGTCCGTCCTGCCCGCTGTGTGCCTCCTGCCCGTCCGTCCTGCCCGCTGTGTGCCCCCTACCCGTCCATCCTGCCCGCTGTGTGCCCCCTACCCGTCTTTCCTGCCCGCTGTGTGCCTCCTGCCCGTCCACCCTGCCCTCTGTGTGCCTTCTGCCCGTCCGTCCTGCCTTCTGTGTGCCTCCTGCCCGTCCACCCTGCCCTCTGTGTGCCTCCTGCCCGTCCACCCTGCCTGCTGTGTGCCTCCTGCCCGTCCGTCCTGCCCGCTGTGTGCCTCCTGCCCGTCCACCCTGCCTGCTGTGTGCCCCCTACCCGTCTGTCCTGCCTTCTGTGTGCCTCCTGCCCGTCCGTCCTGCCCGCTGTGTGCCCCCTACCCGTCCGTCCTGCCTTTTGGTCTGTGTGCTGATTCCCTACCTTGATGCCTGAACTCCTGGACTTTTGGACCCAGATCTGGACCTGGTCCAGGACTACTTAGGGGAAAGGTGAGGTATACATTTAAATAAATAAATAAATAAATAAATAAAACTTCCTATGCTGACTCCCGCCATGACTTCCCATCCTGTATTGTTTTCCATCCTGTATTGTGCGTACCTTCTAAGATTCGATGACTAGTTTGGGTGCAATCCTTACCTTGCTGAAGTAAATGAGGAAGGTTTCATTGGCCACTTTTACACAGACGCCACCCACCCACGAATACCCAGAAACACCCATCAGATGGGTGGGAGAGCATCCGTGTAAATGTCCACGTGTGGGTGGGGGGGCGCGTGCACGACCCAGCCGCCAACACCCACGGAGCAGCCGGGAGGGAGCCGGCACCCTCCGTGGGTGGAGGTGGGTGGAGATGGGTGTTCAACACCCGAGTGTCCGTGTAAAAGCAAAAACAACCACGCGGAATGGAATGGCGAAGCCCCACTGCGCCAGCACCACGAGGCACGCACGCGCCGCCACACAGACATGCCCACAGGGTGGGACGCCGGATGTCCGGCCAAGAGCCCGTAAAGGAGGGAGGAACCAGGGCACATGCACGCAGGCTCCCACGATGGCGACCAGGAAGGCCCACGAGAAGGCCAGGGGAGCCAATGCCGCTCCACGTGGGGGAAGGGGCCGGGTGAGCACGGGGACCCGGGGGCGCCTGGGGTGTGAGAATCTCTGGCAAGGTGGTGCAGGGGGGGGAAGCACCCCAGGCAGAAGGCACAAGGGGGGGATAATGGACCCCCAGCAGGGGGGGCAGACCGGGAGGCATGGGGGGACAGCGGGGGGGGAACGGTGTGTGTGAAAGCGCCAGGAAGTAACACGGCGCACGGCGCACAGGGCAGAGGGGCCGCGCCGACGCCCCCCCGGTGGACGACCCCCAGCCCAGCACCTCCCAAGGGCACGGCCCAAGGAGTAGCAGTAAGAGCGAGGTGAGCGCGAGGGAACCCACCACCCCAGGAGGGGAGGGCCGTGCCCCAGGCCCTGACCAACGGACCAAGGAACACAGGGCAGGGGGCAGCAGCATAACCCGGTCCCCCGGTCCCGCAGGACAGCTCCCAGACAACGGAGCACCGCACCACGGAGACGATGGCCGAGGAGGGCCTCCCAGACAGCCAGGTGAGCAAAAGGGAACCTCAGGGGCGGGAGTGGGGGCAGGCCCCACGGGTGGGTGGAGGGGGCCAGCAGGAGCCGTAGTAACCCCTATTGCACTACCCCCAACAGGACATGGCCACCACCATGGCTACCACATCCACAAGGCAGGCCCCATGCCGCCAAGCCGGCCGGCCCCCCCCCCACGCGGGTCCCAAAAAGGGGAGCCCTGGTCCAGGCAGGAGAACAGGGACTTCATACGTGGGGGGGGAGGGGAAGGGTCCAGCACGACCTGGTGTGAAGCTGCACGACCAGACAGGTCTATGAAGCCATCGCCCAGGAGATGTAGTGGCAGGGGTACAATAGGGATGTCCCCCAGTGCATGCAGCAGGGAAAGGACTTGAGGTC
>QEPC01007512.1:8862069-8879023 GCA_003113815.1 Sphenodon punctatus
TATTTAGAGTAGGATTAGATTGATTTAGGTTTCATTTCAGTTTTGTACCCCTCCCTGTGTTGTTTGGTGTGAGCTGTCTGTGCCCCTCCCCCACTACATCCCTGTGTAAGATAGATAGATAGATAGATAGATAGATAGATGTAGGAGTTCGCTTAGTTATAAAGATAGATATAGTATGTAGTGATTCAGTTTTATAGTGTTTGTAGGACCAGGCCTTTGTAGTTATTAGATATTTTATTTAGTGCCATAGGTTTTAGAATAGTTAACAGCAGTTAGATTTAGTGTAGATATATATAATATTAGATAAATTTTTTGAATAATAATAAAAAAAATTAACAATATAACAAGACATAAAAATAACAAAATTATAGTGTCTCAGGGCCAAACAATATTACCAATACTGAAAATAAAATCTTCGAAATCGGTATCAATAGCGGCACCGATATCGATATTGATACTGATTTTCTGAATGTTCGGCCGAACCGAACTCTGCGGAACCGAACAACCAAATCCGAACTCGGGTCCCGAACAACCGAACCCGAACTCAATTCCCAAACGGAATGACCGAACATCCGAATCGCGTTCTGTTCACACATCCCTACTGTCCCGCCTTCTGGGTTTCAGCGCCAGCTCTGATTGGCCAGGGTCAGAGCTGTCTCCTGGGCAGGGGAATAGGTGCTAAATGTGAGCTGGCGCTATCTTATATAGGGGAAGCAGAGGGAGTTCTGGATGCTTCCTGTTCCACTTTCTGGGTGTCAATGCCACATCTGATTGGCCAGGGTCATAGCTATCTCCTGGGTAGAGGAACAGGTGCCAAATGTGAGCTGGCTCTATCCTGGAGTGGCAGAAGGAGCTATCCTGTTTTACTGGTGCTGTGGAAGAGCCTGTGTGCTCCCTGCTGGAGGATGCCCTCCTAGGGCTGCTTCTCTGGCTAATGGTAGGAAGGTTGGAGCTCCGTCAGGTGACAGAGTCAGGCACCCAATTGCCTGAAATACCAGGTATTACTGTTACCGAGTTACCGATTTCGGTAATGGGAAATAGCTAAATCATTACAGGAGACTGGTAAATCAGTACATCGGTTAGCCCATTGGGCACTAATCAGGTACTGATTAGTTCCCAATATTACCAGGTTGAATCGGGTACCGTAATTCTGATGGGCATACCTGTTTTTGTGGGCACTTGTTTCAGTTCTAAACTGTGGTCAGGCAGCGAGCGGCACCTGTAACGGGGGAGTCCGGAATGTACGCTTACCTGGCTGGAAGGATGCTTACAATGAGTTGTCAGACCACACTTAAGTGCTGACCATGCAGAGGGGCTGTGCTGGGATCTGAGGCGTGACACCGCAGGCTCATGTATGAGCGAGTAATGGACAATGATGTCTCCCACTGTGAAAGAGGATTTAGCACCCACTCAAGTCACTTGCAGACACTTCAACATGCAACTTGTGTGTGTGTAACCTCCTTGCATGCTGGATGAATAAAGACCGAGGCCTAAGTGCTCTGCCATAAGTTCCAATAGTAGAAATGAAATTACACACAAAAGTACCCGTTCCCTTTTCTCCCTCGCCAAGCAAGATGAGTAGCCAATAACTCTTTGTATTCGCCACAAGGTGGAGGCAAAGTCTACTGCAAGCTGATGACTCCAATCCATTTCGTCTCATATTTAAATATTCAAAGCTACTCTTCAGGTTTGTTTTAGTAAAGAGCTATATCTCTAGAGGGTTCCACCGTTCCCGTGCGAGAGAGATGAGTTTTGTGCTTTAGGAAAGACTTGGAATTTTAGACCTAAATTATCTAGTCTTTTGTAGAAACAATGAAAAGTTATGTAGGTCAGGAGTAAAGTCTATTAAACAGCACATGATCTCAAAGAGCTCACACACACACACACACACACACACACACACACACACACACAGAGGAAGGAGAACAAACCTATTTTAGAAGGAAATCTTTTCAAAGTGCCAAACATTATTACTAGGAATTGTTAATCAGAAAAATGTTGCATGATGAGTCAAGAATAAGCTTTAGACATAAAAACAAGTAGAACTAACTGTTACAGGGCAATGGCTGTTTGCTGAGTAATGAATATACAGATAACGGTATTATGTCAGCATTCTTGTACCGAGGCACCGTTTCTATTCCTCAACCTGTGTGCGAGGTATTTCTAGAGGGCGGACAAGTCAACTAGAATATTGTTTACTACAGTGTGCAAACAGTTCCTAGTAACTGGTAAACAAAGCTAGGCATGGGGAACTTTAGGACCAGGGGCCAAATGAGGCCTGTGGCTAGTTTTTATGTGGTCCCTTTCTAGTTCCTGGGTCTGACCCCTGGATCTAGGTCCTACCCCTTAACACCTAAGACTGAGCTCAGGGGGAGGAAGAAGAAATGAGGGTATGCACTCAAAGAGAGGGGATGGATCCATGGGCCCAGAGCCATGATTTGGACCCTCCTCTCCTTTCCTCCACCCTGAGTGCAGCTCTTAAGCAATCCCACCTGCAACTTCTTTGTGGCTCGCGGAACTTCTATGAAATTTCAAAGTGGCGCCTGGAAGAGAAAGGTTCTCCACCCCTGATTTAGACCTTCGATGGAAGTGTTCAGATAATATTAGCCCTTCACCATAAGCGAGTGACTAAAATGTTTAGAGAGCACAAATAATATTGGAGAGTTATACAAAAGAGGGGTTCCAAATCAGAGAAACAACAGGCCAGGAAAGAAACTTAATACAACGTCATTATCTGGGTTGAAATTTGCTTGATTTTGTATATATTGAGAGGGTTAGGGTCCGGGAAGGGAGTAAGCAACAACTGATTTTCCAAGCTGGGGGAGTAAAGCAGGCCCTGACCTGACGGCATGATCTGTAGGCTTGTGTGTTTATATAGCCAGCGATAAACAGCGACGCTATGGATGAAAAGATATAAGCAGGCAATCTTCTTACAACATTGGACAATCGTTGTCAATAACTCTGCTATAAATGTCAACATTTGACATCATGTCAATAGCCTATTGTGAGAGGATAATGCGCCATCTTGGGTAAAGGACAGCCTACAGAACAGTCCGCTCTCTGGCATTGTGCTATCACAATTACAGAATTTTGTTTTCAGTCCCATCAGATGCTTAATGTCCGGCCAGTCTTTTTGATGGATGGAAGCTAGTGTAGCTGAGTGAGATTATTGTACTGGCACTGAATAGCTACGTTTTGGACTTGTTTAGAACACTCTTTCCCAGGCACTGAGGTTGGCCTCTCTGGGGAGGCTGTGACCTCTAGGGGACAAAGAAAGCTGGTCCAAGGAAAATGTGAGGAAAGAAATATCTGCTGCTTTATCCAGGGGACTCAGCAAAAGGGATGTTTAATAGATGGTTCTTGCTTTTGATGAGTCTTAAGTAAAGTTGATCCAGTGTGAGGGGATAATCATCATATTCCGGCCGTATCTCCAATGGTTTATAAAAAGGTACTATATTTGTTTTAAAAAAACAAAAATTCCAAATAGAGGCTACCTTCCTCAGCATGACAGCTCCAACATATGGACCTTAATCCTGAACATTTTAAACTCTGCAAGTGGCAAAGTCTGGTATTTAAAATGCAAAATTGTTCATTAAACTAGATTATGTCTCAAAATGCTGGCTTGGGGTTTATTTTAAGTGATGAGTATTTTGTGTTTATTCTAAGGGTAATTTCAGACGTTACGTGATCACAGTCAACTACACTGAATCACAGTGGATTCAGGGTGGTGGCTGTGATCGCGCGAACGTCTGTTTGAGCCCCGCCAGATGTTCACCATGGTGAATTCCTGGCGGGGTTCAAAGCTAACCACAATTCTGGTGCTGAGGCCGGCCTCACCTCCAGAATCATGGTTAGCTGGACCACGATCAGGAACAGAGCGAAGGTAACGTCTGTTACCTTTATTTATTTATTTTATTTATTTAGCAAATTTATACCCCGCCCCCTCCTGCAACACAGCTCGGGGCGGCTTCCAACAATCATAATAAAAACATTTAAAATTCATTTAAAAATATTAAATATAAAATATACCATTATAAAACAGGGCTAGAAAAATAATAAATAAATAACCTTGCCCCAGTCTTGACCGTGGCCCAGACTGCGGTACGGGATCGGGCGCAGCGGCTTGATTGGCTGCTGGGCCCGCCCGTCGCCCCAAGGGCGGGAGGCTGGTGGAGTGCAGGGGGGCAGGGCCGAGTGGCCGCACATTGCACCGGGCAGCCCCGCCCCCTCCCTGTGCAGCCCCTCTCCGATCCCCCTCAGAGATCAGGCCGGGACGTCTAAAGGACAGCTGGCCTGATCACAGACCGGAATCCGAGACGGATCCTGGTCCAAGGTTCAGCGTGGCGGGCTCAAAGGCCCGTCACGTCTGAAATTACCCTAAGTCCGAATGGCTCCAGCCAATTTCATTTGACAGAAGTTCCCAAACAGGATTTTATTTTGATTTATGATTAGCTTCAGCATGGTTCATAAAAATGCAATCTCTCCACTCCATTCATATGGGCTCTAGCTTGTACTGAACACTGCTCTATTGCAGTGGATGCTCATATTAAACTAGAGGGCAGGTTTTAAGTATTAAGCACTTTAAAGTCATCCACAAAGCTCCCAATAGGACCATGTCTATTGGAAGTCATACAAATCAACCCACAATAAAATCAGAACAGGCCGGGAAGAGATGCGTTCATTTAAAAAAAAATAAAACAAATTAGGACATTAAACAAAATAAGGGAATTAAAAGTTTTCCAGTATCTGAAATGGTCATTATCTGGATCTATTTTTGAAAAGGGACACGGCAATCAAACTGCCACAGCGTAGTTTACTATGCGGCGTGCACATAAATTATTCAGCATTTGAAAATCTAAAAATCAATGCTTTTACACTAGATAATCCAGCTTAATGCAATGGCCAGCATGCCAATTTATGGGTGATCTCGGATTAAGTTTCCCCAGAAAAGCCACCCAGTTGAAATTACTCGGTGGAATCAGGATAGCAAGCTTTTGCCCTTTCCGTGTTGCTCACATGGTGTCATTTCTAGACTGCGGCTTGCATCGACGACACGTGAGCCATGGCTCTGGGTGCCAGCTGCCTCCTAGCCCTTCCCCCATCCATGGTAGAATTAATGAGGACCTCTACATAAAATGCTCACCCAAGTCATTTCAAACATTCTTACACACATAGCAAACCAGCAGTGTGCTAATATCGCTTGAACCCTCCTCCCCTCCAAAGATCTGGCTGTCATTTCTAAAGCTTAGCAACGTGACCAGCTAAAGTGGAGAGGCTGATGTGCAGTGTCCAAGAAAACCACAGTTCACTGACAGTGGCATTACAGGGCCTAATTGCAGCTGATGAAAACAAACAGGAGTAATAAATGAATAAATAAATAATCAGACAACTATAGATTGCAAACTCATTTATATTCCAGACAGTGCTGAGGGTACTGACAGTCTAAAAAGGGTAATACTTTACCCTTGTATACTTCCTATGATCAAGGATATTAAAGCACTTCACAAGATGTGGGCATAATATTTCAGAGCTGAAGAGTTGGAAGGGGCCTCACAGGTCCTCTAGTCCAGGATTTCGGAAGCCTTTTCCCTCCCTAGGACCACTCCGAAAATTAGTACAAGCTCCAGGGGCCGCACCGAAGTTGCCGGGGTGGGGCATCCAGGAAGAGGAAGGTTTAGATCATGGCTCTATGATCATGCCATGGCTGAAGTCTCTTATTCTTGTGTGTATGCCTTCACGTCCGCTCCCTTCCCTTGAGCTCAGTTTCAGTGGGTAAAAACAGATGTGACAGTGGCTCACTGTGGCCTGCTTTGTCACACTTTGGCCCAGACCTCACGGCACAGAAGTGCAGGGCCCAGCTCAAGTTGGGTCCGTCATGGTGGCTGGCTATCATTGACCACCATGGCTGCCCATCATGGTGGGGGGGCGGGGCACTGGGCACAGTACGGGGCGGGGGGCAGCCAGTCACATGTTCGGCATGTCCCCGCCTTCCCCGGCCATGTCCGTTTGGCACCCCGACCCAGTCTGGACTGTGTCCGCTGCAGCTTCCCGACCCGCGGGCAAGCCACTGCCACGCACCTTTCACTTCTGCTTTTATTCAGTGCTTCAGTCCAGGGGCCAGATCCCCAAACTGAAACATTTATTTGTATTTATTTATTTATATTTATTTATTTATTTATTTATTCAATTTGTATCCCGCCCCTCCTGCGAACAGCTCAGGGCGGCTAACAAAATAATTATAAAATAATTTATACATTTATAAACAATATAATAATAAAACCAATCCATAAAAACACTACAATAAAACAGGCTGGGATAATAAATATATAAGGGTGGGGGAAGATAAAACACCCTCTCCCCTACCCCTCCCCCCCTCCCCAAAGGCCTGGGTGAACAGCCAGGTCTTACAGATTCGCCGAAATGTCAAAAAGCTTGGGGCCAGGCGAGTTTCCTCCGGGAGGGAATTCCAGAGGTGCGGCCCGGCCACCGAGAATGCCCTCTCCATTGTGGCCGCCCGCTTAACACGGGGGACCTCCAAGAAGGCACCCCCGGCCGACCAAAAGAGCCGCTCTGGGGCACGGAGGGCGAGGCGGTCCCTGAGGTATGAGGGGTCCAGACCGTGAAGGGCCTTGTATATCAACACCAATACCTTGAACCTGGCTCGGCACGCTATCGGCAGCCAGTGCAGAGTCCAGAGCACAGGTGTTATATGCTCCCGACAGCCCGTCCCCGTAAGGAGACGGGCCGCTGCATTCTGCACTAGCTGCAGCCTCCGAACCAGGAACAAGGGCAGCCCCACGTAGAGCGCATTGCAGTAGTCCAGCATCAAGGTGACGAAGGCATGGATGAGGGAGACCAGGTCCGGGCTGGAGATGAACAGACGCAGTTTCCACACCAGATACAACTGGCGGAAGGCGGCTTTCGACACTGCCTCCACCTGCCGCTCCAGACGGAGGTCCGCGTCCAAAATCACCCCCAGACTCCGAACCTGCCGAGCTATGGGAGGGTGCATCCCCCCAATCAGGGGGGCCGACACCTCCCTCACTCTCCCCACCACCATCACCTCCATCTTATCAGGGTTGAGCCTCAGTCTGCTCTGCCACATCCACTCCGCCACGGCCTCCAAACACTGGGATAACAATGAGACGGCAGGGTCTGGGTCAGCTGAAAAAGAGAGGTACAACTGAGTATCATCAGCATATTGGTGACATCGCACCCCGAACCCTCTCACAACCTCCCCCAAGGGCTGCATGTATACATTAAACAATAATGGAGACAGAATAGAACCCTGCGTAACGCTGCAGGATAAAGCGCGGGGGCAAGATGACTCAGCTCCCAGCACCACCCGCTGGCTTCTCCCTGAGAGGAATGAGCGGAACCATTCAAGAACAGTCCCGTCCAGACCCCCCAGGTCACGCAGCCGTCTCAGCAGCAGCTCATGGTCCGCGGTGTCAAAAGCGGCCGAGAGATCTAGCAGGATGAGAAATGTTGAACATCCTGCATCCATCTCCCGGCGGAGGTCATCGACCAAGGCCACCAACGCCGTCTCGGTGCCATAGCCGGGGCGGAACCCAGATTGGAAAGGGTCCAGGAACCCAATGCTGTCTAGATGCGCCTGGAGCTGGGTCGCCACCACCCGCTCAATAACCTTCCCTAAAAAGGGAAGGTTAGAGACTGGTCGGTAGCTGGCGAGCGCGTCCACGTCCAACGATGGTTTCTTCAGCAGGGGGAACACCACAGCCTCCTTGAGACTAGGCGACAAACTCCCCTGCTGCAAGGATCACCCTCGCCAGCACCATGGGTCAAAGAAAAACTAGCTGCGAGCTGCATTTGTCCCCCAGGCCTGAGGTTCCCTGCATGGATCTAGTCCAACTCCCTGTCCTGAGGCAGTCTTTTCTTATAGACCACCAGGGAAGGAAATTCCAGCACAAGCTCTTGAGGCAGCTTGTTCCAATGCTAAACCGTTCTCACCGGGAGCTGGTATGTGTATGCTTGGTTTACAGACAGGGAAAGCGAGAGACAGGTAGGGCTGGATGACATTTGATGGTGCCCCATGGCTGTTATCGTTTGGAGGATCCCTCTTTGCATGTTTGGTTCTGTGTGCAGCAGCCCCAGTTTCTGTCTGAAACAATGGCCGTTTTTACACGGCGCCACCGGAGTGTGTGTGCTGCCTACGCATCCCCATTCACCCCCCACTCATCCCCAAGCATGGAGCAACCTCCATTTCCCCCGGTTGCTCCGTGCATGGGGATGAATGGGGGGTGAGTGGGGATGTGTCTTAGGTGGGAGTGCGCATGCACCCCCACTCACCATGAGTGCCTGCAGAGATTGCGCCCACTCATGAACACACAGATTTTGGCATATTCATGAGTGGGAGAGGCCCATGTAAAAAGGGCCAATATCAGGGAGATGTAGTCATACTTGGAGACTATTGACATGCGGGTCCTGCTTGTCCCGAGGTCATACTGTGATGCATTGCAGAAAAGTCTTAGAAGTTATTCTCCTAACTGGTGTTTTAACCCAGGAGCAGGGAACCTTTTTCCTTTGTTGGCCCGCTCTGAAAATGAGTACACGCCCTCAACTCCAATCTGGCCCCCGGAGCAGGGGTGTTTAAGGAGTGTGCTCAGGATGAGGGATCCATGGATCTGTGCCATGGATTTACCCTGTATTCTTAAATGCATGTCCCCATCTCTTCTCCCTTCCCTTGAGCTCACTCTTTCAGGTCTTGAAAGCAGGGACTGGATCCAGGGTCAGGTTCAAGAACTGGAAAGGAGCCAAATAAAAAACCATAGGCAGTATTTGGCCCATGGACTAGAGGTTCCCCAACCCTTCTGTAACTACTCAATTGGTTGGATGCTGTGACTTAGCAAGAAGCTTGCTTTTAAACAGCAATAGGAATATAATGTTCTTTTGGCCAAGCATTTGGCAGGTGTGGATAGAGCTTGGGCACTTACATGGTTCTATTAGTGTATGGTGGACGTTTGTGATTAGGAGGATCAGAGGACTCTGCAGCAGCCCTCCTCTCAGTGGCCTCTGCCACTAAGGCTAGAATTTTCAAAAACAATCCAAGAGAAAAGAATGCTAGTTTTGTGCCTCAGATTCTGGCGTGAAACTCATGTGATGTGGGTTCGATTCCCCACGACACCACAGATGAATGTGACTGTGAGTGGGTCACAATCAAGGTCAGTGGTTTAAATAAACATGACACAGAGTGTGCCTTTTTTTTTTTTTAAAGTATGAATGTCTAGCTCTCCATAGATACATGGCTCCAGGCTCTGAGTATGGCACACATGCCCAATAGGGCCTCATTTCCCCCGGAGATAGTGATTATGCAGGTAGCCAGTTAGTCTAATGTAGGGGTGGGGAACCTTTTCCCTCCCAGGGGTCACTTTAAAAATTAATACAAGCTTCAAGGGCTGCACAGGAGTTGGGGATAATGGGGGGTTATGGGGTGTGTTCAGGGTGGGGGAAGGAAGAGGAAGGTCCAGATCAGGGATCTATGCCATGGAGCCATCCCTGCTCCTTGAGTGCATGCCCTCATCTCTGCTTCCTTCCCCTGAGCTCAGTTTTCAGTGCTTGAGGATAGGGATTGGATCCAGGGGCCAAATAAGAAGTAGCCCTGGGTCACATTTGGCCCTTAGGCCTGAGGTTCCCTACCTGTGGCCTAAAGCCCTGCATTTTATACGGCTCCCCTCCATTCGGAACCAATCCCATTTCCAAAATAAGCCCCAAATCCCATCTCCTCATTCAGATAGCTTCTTCCACTCTTTGCTGGATACGAGAAATGTTCCTAAAATAGCCCCACGCTGTCATGCTCTTTACCCAAGGTGCACTCTTCTTTGCAAAGCTCCTCCTGACCTAACGCAAGATACAACTGGCTCCTACCGCTGGTGCAGCTATGTGCTAACAGCGGAGCTACCCCTTATGGGGTTACGTTTTCAAGCTATAATGCAGCATTGTACAAATCCCAGAAGGCACTAACAACGACATCTGAGCGTAGCGTTCCAGGCAACATTATCAAACCAGCCCTATGTGCATAGCTTGATTTAGTCTTTGTTAGACACACGGCAGCCTGCATGGCCTATAATAAAATGGGTAAGTCCTAGCATTCCCGGTAGCTGCTTCAAGCGAAACTGCTTTTACCACGCGCACCATCACCTCATGCATCCTACTGTTTCAAGTAGACCGACAAAGACGATTTGAAGGCGCAGTAAATGCAAGCTGGTTTGCAGCAGTCCTTCCAGGAGATGATGACAAGGCCTGTTTTCTGCATGTAACTGCCTTTTGTTAACAACCCAAACTTATTGTGCAAGGGATCACGCCGACATCCAGCACTAGCCGTTCTGTCACCTAGACAAGCACAGATAAGAGCAACGGGCTATGGAAAAAGGAACCACTTGACTTGGCAGGAAAAGAAAACAATCCTCCCCCCACCCCCAGTGTGTGGCTCCCACAGAAATGAGTCAGTAGGTCTTACTGAACAGAAAACAGAAGTTGCCATAGAAACTTGCATGCCTTACACTAAAAAGGGAGGAGGGAGGGGGAAATGTAGGCCAATATTTCTGCTTAGCTGGCTCCCAATCTTGGCTTACTCTTCCGCCTATCCAGATTTGAAAGCTACATGAGGTGCATTTTTTCCCCAGCAGAGAAACGCCCTTGCCTGCACTTCTCTTAGAAAGCTGCTGCTCTGCACACACATCAGCTGAGCCAGTGCTAAGAAACTGTTGCTGGGTTACTACGAATCAGAAATCACTGTAGGGTTGTTTTCTGCCCCCCTCTTTCCTGCAGCAGGTTAAGTGCATCTAATGGAACGCCTGGGAATGTATTATTAACAGTAGGCTGATGAGTACTCCAGTAGAGAAGAGGGTTTAAGCCTTCAGCAAACAGCCTTCTTTCGTATTGTTCACAGCAAACAGGGCAAAAACGGCCTGAAATAAATCAGGGACACTTTAAAGGATTTTAAATGTAACAGTTTCCCTTGTGATACTTCAATCTGTTTCTTATTCAAAACTAACTTTTCCTTTTCTCTGTCTCACTTTCCCCATTTGTAAAATGGAGACAATATTTAGCTTCTCCAGATGGACACCACACAGCTTGACTCATCATTGTGTGTAAAACCATCTTGAAGGAGCTGGTGTGGTTTGGGGGTTTACAGCACAGGGTCTTGGTGCTGAAAAACGTGGGTTTCAGATCTGAATTTGCCAGGTGGCCTTGGGCAAACCGTTCTCTCTGTCTCTGTTTGAGCGCCTTTAGCTGGGTTGCACCCATGCTTCCGCCCTGCCTCACCCCTGGGTGGGTCGTCTGTTTAAAGGCAGCCCGCCAGATGTGCAGGTGAAGCAGAAGTGGAGCAGGCACTAGCGGTGCTCCGGGACATTCGGGAGCACCGCCAGCAGAGCGGGCTGCCCAAACCTGGGACACTGGTCAGAGATGGAGTTGCGGTCCATCTATTTGGTGGACAGCCACTGCAGTGCCGCCGTAGAGCTGCGGGCGGCAGCCTAGAGCAGCGGCCAATCCACCTGCAGCTCTATGGTGTGAGGGAGGGGAAGGCCATGTTGGCGGACCATGGGTCGTGTCAGCACCGGGTCTATTTAAAATGAACCCAGGTGCTGCTGCTGCAAGCAGGCAGACGTGGGGGTGCACCCCCAGATTTGCGCCAGGTTTGAGCACCCACATGTCCATCTAAAGAAACCGAAAGACAAAACGGAGATGCTTAGATGGGAAGTATAAAGTGTGTAACAATAAGCAAATGCACTGATCACCCGACACTCCCTCATGTGCCCTCGTGGCCTCTGAGGTCAACTGGGAGTGCCCTCTTGCATGTACCAACTGCCCACCAAGTTTACACAGCATGGGCACACAGAGAGGCATTCTCAGTCCCTGCCACACAATTATGGAATGCCCTCCCTCTGGAGGTTTGTCTAAGCCCGAGCCTGCTCATCTTCAGCAGGGTATGGAAGAGTTTGTTTATTTGGCCAGACATAGAGGTAATGCAAATACCCGCAAAAACAGACATACCTGTCAAATATCCAGTACCCAAATTGATCTGAAAATATCAAGTACTAATCAGTACCCAATTACAACCTGATTTGGGTATCTAATATCCCAGAATATCGACTTCCAGTTCCAGAATATAGACTTCCGGTCCCAATTTTTCAGCTTTCTGTCCCAATTTCCCAGTTTCCTCTCCAAGTCAGTAACTGGGGGTGGGGTGGGGTGGGGGTAAATCAGTACCGGAAATTACCAATTTTGGGGGTATATGGGTACCTGATCAGTGATTGGATAGCCCATCGAATACCTGCCACAGTATTTGAAAACGCGGGTATTCTCCATGGGTACCAAATGAAGAACTCACTTCAGCTCTAGTTGTATAAGTTCTATCATGGTCACAGCCAGCACAAATCTTTGTCATTAATACAGCTTCTGATCATGAAAAAGAAATAATGCACAGTTATTTTAACTGAGAAACTTTTCAATTTATGTTTGATTAAGTTTTTAAGCTGACGATGCAGATTTTTGTTTTTTGGAGCCAAAAGACCAGGTTATTCTTACATCTTACTATGTTGCTTCACTTAAAGACTCTGCACAAACAGAAAAGTCTACTAAATATCAGTAGACTCTTCTGCTTTTACTGAATCCTAAATGAAAACTATTCAACAAGACCTCTTTTCACCCAGGCTTACTGGTACTGGTCTGTGTTTTTCTTGAAAGAAAAAAGTGCTGCTTCAGGGAACTGATATATATGTTTGGTTTAAAAACATGCAGGTCAGCCTTTATTATTAATCATTTATATAGCACTTTCAGTGTTCAAAGTGCTTTACAATCCTTATCTAGTTCACCCTTACAACAACTCTGTGACGTAGCTCACTATTCCCATTTTACAGATGGAGAACTGAGGCTGAGTGATAGCAACTTGCCCAAGGCCAGTCAATGAGTTCATAGCTATGATGGGATATGAATCCCGGTTTCCCACATCCAAGCTCAGCATCTTAGACACTAGACTATATCGGCTTTTGTCTAGTACCTAGGGAACATTTATTTACCCTCTCAAGTAGTACTAGAACTAGGGAACACTCCATGAAACTAACTGGTAGCAGATTTGAAACAAATAAAGGAAGTATTTTTTCACTCAACGCAGAGTTAAATTGTGGAATTTGTTGCCAGAGGCGGTTGTCAGGGCCAGTAGTATAGCTGCGTTTAAAAAAGGACTGGATACTTTCTTGGAAATAGGTCCATTAACGGCTATTAGCCAAGTAAATTACGAGATGGGAACGTCTTACTGTCGGGAGCAGGGAGTGATCAGCAGGGAATGGATTGCCCATTGTAACTGCTGATACTTCTCCCATGCGACTGAAATTGGCCATTGTTGGAGACAGGATGCTGGGCTCGATGGACCATTGGTCTGACTCAGTATGGCACTTCCTATGTTCTTATGTTTCTTTATCTTGCAGTAAGGAAGTCAGTGAGTTTTTGAAGATACCCACTAAAATGGTGATGGCCTTTAAAGCCCTGAACAGCTTAGGCCCCATCAATCTGAGGGATCGCCTGCCTCCCTGTGTCCCGTCGCAGCCTCTGCAATCGGCTGGGGCCACCTTTCTGGAGACTCCAGTTTTTCACCGGGGCTCCACTAAAAGGAGGGCGTTCTCGGTCATCGCACCTTTGCTGTGGAACTCCCTCCCACAGGAGGCCCGCCTGTGTTCAAGTCTGGCGGCCTTCCAGAGGCAATGTAAAACCATTTTGTTCCGTTGGGCTATTGGCAGCGGGGACTGAATTGTGTGTATGTGTGTGTGTGTTAATATAAGGGGGAGGATGGGCTGGGGGATAGGGATTAGGTGGGAGGCTGTTGGAGAGTGAGAGTGGGTTGGGTTTGGGGATTGTATTTTAAATGTTTTATGGCAAAAATAACTATATATACTTTGCCCTTCCCCAGGTCGGGGCACCGATCTGACGTGCCCGCAGCCGGGGAGCCATCTTGCCACCCACATGGCCCGGATAGGGCTGGGAGTACAATCAACATGTGGGCGGCTGACCCATACCTTGTTCCCAGAACCCCACCCCCCACCATGATGGACAGCCATGGTGGCTGGCTAGGGTGGTCCCCGACCTGACCCAGGGACGTACTAGCCTGCTGTGGTCTGCATGGTTGGTCCTTAGTCTGGGCTGTGACCCTGGAGATCTGCAGAGGTCACAGGCCAGGCTAGCCGCCAACGCTCCCCGGGGCAATCCAGAGCCAACACCTGGTGGTGCGTGTTTACACGTGTCAATGGGGCCCGGTCCACAGCGGGCCAAAGTAATGTCTGTTTTTACCCAAACACTCATTTGTGGATTGCAGTATATGTCACTTAGCAGCCTATGTCATTTATGAGCTTTTCAAACTTTTAACTCTATGAAAATAAAAAGGTTGAAGCTAAGATCATTTTCTTTTTCTTCATGCCAGTTACTAGAACAGATCATGAGAACTAGAGAATACTATTCCTGCAATTACAGTGTTTACTGCTAAAACAGGCGGACAGTTGCTTTATGGTGCCCATCTCTGGGGTTTAGATAAAATTTTGGATATTGAAAGAGTCCAGTCCAAATTTTTAAGAAGACTGATGAGGTTTTCACCAGGTACCCCAAATGCAGCATTAAGAAGAGAGTCAGGTAGAATCCAGAAGGTCTTTTGCCATTAATTTTCTCTGATAGCTCTGCAAATGGTTGGTTACTTAAAATACAGGATAAGATCCATTAAATGGGGTTCTCTATTCCATATCTAGCCATGCAGGGATATGCAAACGCTAGAGTGGAACTCTTCCAACGACTTGCAGACATTGAGTATCAAGAAGAAACAGCTAAGATCCATGAAGTGAAATTACTCACTGATTATTTATCTATGCCATTTAGGAATTCTAATGCATTGTATTTGGTCAGTCTCTTTTCTTCTACACAAAGAGCTATGTTCCTTAGGGCAAGGCTAAACATTTCCCCCTCAGCCCTTTTGGAGGACCAATATAGGGGAGTTCCGCTCCATTTAAGAATATGCCCTTGTGGGTCGGGTGAGGTTGAGACAGTTGCCCATACCCTAATGTTTTGAAGGCTATATGTGGATATTAGAGAGAGACTAATTTGTCCACTGATAAGACATTTACCAGGGAGATCACAGAAGGTTTATATGTTCTTCTTGATGGCTGACAGAGCTTCTGGGATAACATTTTTTGTTGCTAAATTCCTGGTATATGCCTATAAGAATGCGATACCAAGGCATGGGGTGTGGAACAGGATGGCTTATTTTGTTGCTCCCTTTGGGTTGTATGGACAGATTTTTCTTTGGAAACTTTCCCCCTCTTTTGTATTATGAGTACCATAGGAGGATTTTATGTTTTACTTACTTTGTATTTTTATTTAATTTATTTTATTTATATATTTATTTGTTTGTGTCATTCCAAGACCTTCGGTCAAGCATTTGAAATAAACATTCATTCATTCAACTAGAGAATACAGATGTGAGCCTTTTAGAACAAGATCTTGAACAAGCCTTCAGACTTATATAGCCTTGTTTAATAACAGTTTATTTAGTTACGTAGTTTAGTTATTCGGGGTAATTAATGCGGCAATCCTTCACTTATCCTACAAGTGGGGGGAACCCTTTCCCTCCCAAGAGGCCACTTTGAAAATCAGTACAAGCTCTGAGGGCTGCATAGGAGTTTGGGGGTGGGGGTGCTTGTTCACTCAGGAAGAGAGGAGGGACTAGATCATGAATCGGTGTCATGGATCTGTCCTTGTGTGCATGCCCTCATCTCTGCTCCCTTACTCTGAGCTCAGTTTTTCAGTACTTGGGGGCAGGAACTGAATCCAAGAACTGGAAAGAGACCAAATAAAATCTAGCCATGGGCCACATTTGGCCCCTGGGCCTGAAGTTCCTCTCCCCTGAGCTAGTCCATTCTTAACAGGATACTTTGGAAGTGTTTCACCTGGGGCTCCTGACAGGTTCATTTAGCCAGGTTCACAGTTTGCAAAATCACTTTTTGCGTCTGCCCAAGTTTGTACTGTATGCATATATCTAAACAATCAAAAGCACCTCCTGTGAAATAATACTAACCAATTAACAGGCTTAAATGTCCATACGCTGCAAAAGGACCGTGCAGAACTTCTCATGTCATGGTGGTCCAGGCTCCCTGGAACCACAACTACCTCTCGTTACTTCCTGCATATCTCCCAATATTTCAAGCAGCCAAAAAGGGACAAGCCCCGCCCCTCATCTAATCAGTCTGCTCACTGAATAAGCTCCACCCCCTCACACATGCACATTCCAAGTGCATAAATTGGGACAGAAGCTCTCCTGCTGATCATTCCATTTTCTATGTTGCTCCATCATTTCCCCCTTTGTTCTCCCAAGTGGTTGCCACCTATGTATATTTTTCCAGGTCACTTATGAAAAATACATCTTGCAGGGCCTGCATTGGCACCTATGCAGGCCCTGCAACATGTATGTTTCATAAGTGGCCTGGAAAAATATACATAGGTAGTAACCCTACTTGGGAGTAGGGTGGCCATATCTCCCCTTTAATCCAGGACACTTATGAAAAATACATGGTGCAGGGCTGCATTGGTTCCAATAGAGCCCTGCACTGGAACCATATATCCCTGCCCTGCACCATGTATTTTTCAAAAGCATCCTGGATTAAAGGGGATGTATGGCCACCCTACTTGGGAGGCAACCAAGAAAGAAATGTCTGAAGCTTGAATTCCGGTCTCTCTCTCTACATAAGAACATAAGAAGTTCCATTCTGGGTCAGACCAATGGTCCATCGAGCCCAGCATCCTGCCTCCGACAGTGGCAAGTCACGGGGGCCTGGGAGAAGCACCCAACAGGTCACCATGCTATCCATTCCCTGTGGGTCATCCCCAGGCTCCTGACAGTAAAGGGTTTTATTCCCCAATCCTATCTGGCTAATAGCTGCTAATGGACCTATCTTCC
>QEPC01007512.1:8883210-8898828 GCA_003113815.1 Sphenodon punctatus
ACCCCGGCGGGAAACTAATGGGTTGTTTTCAGTACGGGGCCAAGCGGCCCCGTAACGTCTGAAAATACCCATTTACTCCCTGGGACAAAGAAGGGGATCATGTGCTTAACTGTGATATTCTGGGTAGTTCCACTCAGAATCATTTGAGTTCCTTGCTGATTTGGACCCATATTAATAAAAGGTTATGCTATAGATTTGTTATTAGGATAACCTTGAATGACTATGGGTATTTTCAGACGTTACGAGTTCACGCTCAACCACAGTGAACCACGGTCAATCCCGCGGCGGGGCCAAAGCGCCCTGAACGTCAGTTCGGCGGCCGTCAGATGTTCACCACAGTCAATACCCACATGGGGTCAAAATCAACCACGCTTCTGGACCTCCGTCCTGGACCATCTCCGAAAGCGTGGTCAAAGAGATTCCTAGCGGGAAACAAAAAAAAGTACCGTCTGGACGGCAATCACCGTCCGGAATCAATCAAAATTATTCCCAGCCGGGGACAAAGCACGCAGCGTCGCTGCCAGGCAACCAGCAACAACACAGGCCGCGGAGGGAGATTTAAAGGGCACACGGCAGCAGCCGGGATGAGCTGCCCCGGCGCCTTCCGGGTGCTTTGACCACGGCCTGGCCCGGGATCGGCGTAACGTCTGTTGCGCTGCCCCAGGCCGTGGTCTGCCGGTCCCATTCCCTGCTGTGGTCCCACTCCCGTCACGGCTGTTCGGGGCTTTTATTGACCGCGGGGGGTGGTTGAACGGTTCACCACCGCTGGGAGTCCACTGTGGTGACTCTGGACCGTGTAACGTCTGAAATCACCCTTACTTGCCTCTTTCGTGATTGCTTTTAAGATGTAGTTCAGCAGTATCGCTGCAATCCAATGGAACGATTCTAGAGTATATGACTTGAGGATTGCTTGCAACCTCTTTTGGAAAATTTAAATTTGCATATTATACTCCCATTTTAGGACTGCGTCAGTAGAGGGCTTTGAGGCCTGGACTAAATTGCAAGAGATTATTCTAATTTTAACAGGTCAGGTACAGGCCCAATATTAACTATTTGCTCATGTGAGTTGCTCTATTTGTCAGGGGTGGAAAACCTTTTCCCTCCCAGAGACCACTTTGAAAATTACTCAGCACAAGCTCCAAGGGCCATATAGACATTGGAGGCGGAGACATTTTAAAGAGTGCACGCAGGAAGAGGAAGTCCAGATCATAGATCTGCCATGGATCTCTCTGATCCATCCCCTAATCTCGCTCTTTCAGTACTTGGGGTAGAAACTGAAACCTGGGGCCAGATCCAAGAACTAGAAAGATGACACCTAAAAACTATTTGGTGAGGTCCCCATCCCTGATTTAAATTAACAGGGTTAATCCTGTAAGTAAGTTTACTTGTGTTCATAAGAGTTTTTCAGGATAGGACCCTAGATGGGTATCATTTTAACATCTTTAGTTCAAAGGGAGCGTTACGAATTCACTGTAGCTCTTTCAACGATAGTTGTCATCCAGGTAAATCAAAGCATAATTTTAAATCCACAAGTGGAGTTTGAAGAGCCGTCTTAATACCAGAGGCATTTGTGTTTCAAAGCCAGCACAGCCACTAGAAAGACATGATATAATTACTACAGTTTTACACAAGTGACACAAGTTGCTGAAATAAGTACTATATTCCATAGAGCAGGAATGTTGGGGGGAATTGGCAGAACTACAGGCTATGAAGATGCATTGCAACTACCTGCATTATGCCATGATTTAGTTAGTCCTGGATCTAAACTATTCTGACACTGGAGAATTATTTAATAGCACTGTGTACACAGCAGGAAATGCATTCTGCCATTTAAAAAAAATCCAAAAAACTCATTTCTTTTTGAAAACCTTATGCAAATGTATAAAAACAATTGCTAGATCTTAACGTGGTCTTGATATCTCTTCTTGTAGACTTAAGATCCTTTTATCCTGTAGTGGGCTGGCTTTTATCTTTTGTTCATCATTGACTTACTTTTTCCTTCCCGGAGGGAAGTGTCCCACATATCAAATCAAGCAGTGGAGCAGACAGAGAATTAGAGTCTTGGCTCCCATATGAATGCCCTGCAAAGTTTATCTTCTTTTCAATTTCAGTTTACTTTTGCTAAGCTCTTGATGGTGGAGAGCGAGAACAAGTTCTTTTTGTCTCTTTAATGCTAATAGCTACAATCTTAAAGGTTGGAGAGGGTTCTCCTAAAGCAAGTACTTAAAGGAGAAGTTTCCAAATTGTGGTTCTGGTACCTCAAGTGGGGTCATACCATCTGCGGGGGGCGGGGAGGGGGAGTACAGTCTGATATTTGATATACACTACAGCCTCATACCCACACAAAATTAACACACTTTGCCCTAAAAACCAAACAAGCTATTTCTCCTGCAGGGTAGGCTGGGATGGGAAAGGAAAGGAAGAGACCGAGGATTATTCTTGTTTTCAACCCATGGATTGTTGCAACAATGGAACTGAACCTACCCACTAATGAAGCCTGCTCCATGAGAAAGACCTGAAAATACAGGTCTAAGGACTGTGCAGAATTTGTATGGAATCATGAGAAGGCTTTAGCCTTCTTATAGACAGAATAGGCCATAGGAAAACCTAGAGCAGGGGTGGCCAAGAGGCAGATCACGATCTACTGGTAGATCACAAGCTAGTAATCCGCTGTAGTTCATGGTGTGGAGAAGAAGGGAACCAGCTTCTTAGAGACTGCCTCTGGGGAAGAGCAGGACCACACCTTAGGGAGCAGATAGGCTAGGAGAGCTCCTCCAGTATAGCAGGGATGGCTCTCTCTAAGGAGGAGTACTTCTCTCCACTCCTCCTGAGATCAGCTGCTGAAGTGCCTGTGGGAGGGGTCCAAGCCTGGAGCACCAGAGGCAGTCGAAGGGAGCCTGGTAGATCATCTCAGTTTGACAGGTGGATTGCATGCATCATAAGTCTGGCCATCCCTGACGTAGAGAGTTTCAGGTTAGCAACTTAGCAAGCCTTCCTCCTTGCACAGCTATTTACTTCTCCAGATGACCCTCTTGCAACAGCAACAAGGATCAATGCAAGATAGCTGCAGTGAAAATAAAGAAGTGTTTGTCACCCCCTACTGGCCATATTCACTGGGGCACCGTACTGTATCATGTGAGGTGAAAGGGGACTGACAGTGACTATAATGTGATGCAGAAAGTTGGGTCCTGGCAAAGGTACAAAAGAAAATACTACATGGATGTAATCGGTAAAGACAAAAATGGGAATCAGCTGGGAAGATACATGGTCTTCCATCGAACAGTGAGAGGGTTTGGAATTCATGCCTTACGGTAAAAGGGGCTGTGTCTGTGTGTACAACATCACTGCAGATTGATCCATGGAAGACGATGAAAACCACTAGCTGAACAAAAGGTCACATGCATTGCTTAAGCCATAAAGGCTTCATTGTACAGAAGAGGCTATCGTGGAGCTGGGGAGTGGATAATAATCTGGGAACTGTAAGAACTGGCAAAGATGTTCAGCAGTAATGTCTGATGGTATCTATCCAGACTGGCCACAGGCAAAACTATAGGGCATAGATCTCGATGCAAGCAAGAGGATTAGGTATAGTCCTTGTATGGCAAGTTACTATCTGTGCTGAAACCATGCTTCATTTGGAACGAGCAGTAAAAGCCATACATAAAGCCAAACAGCTTTAGCTCAGGGGCAATCCACACACAGTTTTAGCACTAGTATAACTGCATTGTTTAAACCGGTGCTACCCTTTGGCATAGTCTATACCAGCATCACAGCAACGGACCTGGGCTCATGTCCCAATTATGGACCCTCTAAGGGCAAAGGGGCGGGGGGGGGGGGGCAGGGCTTGCCGATGAAGGCAGTGCTGTCCCAGTTCTCCCAGCTCAGGCCCGTTCCCACACACCTGGAGCAGGCGCAACTCCGCCAGAAAAGAAGTTTTAAGCATGAATGGGGCTGCCACTATGGGTGTCTTTACACGGACCCAGGGATGGCCACCCTGGAAATGCCTATAGCTCTATGAGGTTTATTTTAACCACATGCTGCTTCAGGTGGGAGAAACAGAAAGACTGATATTCAATCCTCAGGCACCTCCTTTCCTGGGACAACCTCCGGTTGGAAGCGGTGGAGCTGCAGCAGCAGTCTGCGAGTAGACGGACTTCAGCTCTGCCTCCGGCTGGTGCCACAAGTCTGGGTGGCCCACTCTGCTGGCACTGCAAGCAGGGCTGGAGCAGAGATCCACTTCTGCTTTGCCTGCACATCTGACAGCCTGCCTTTACACGGACGGGCACCAGGTGCTGTCTGTGTAAAAGCGCCCTATGCCTCCACCCAGTCTGAAACCTTCCAACTTGGCAGAGCTCTTTGCAAATAGCCCGAGTGCTGGGAGGATGCGTTGTGCTGGCTCTGTTCTCTCTCCCTCTGAACATTTCCTAGAGATTGCTTGCAAAGGGCCCTCTGAGTCTGGGGTCTGGGCTCAGCTGAGCCCCCTCACTCCCTGACCAGCATAAAAATATTTACTTTCGGCTGCTTGTTTTTGCCTCTTTCAGTCTCCCCTCTCTTTTTCACCCAGAATCTTTTCACCTCCTTCCGTCCCCTAATCATCTTAGTTCCTTCCCCTGCCTCTCAGTTTAGCTAAACCACCCCTAAGAACCTCCCACTTTTGGAATTTAAGAGCTTGTCATCACTCATCATTCACTCTGCATGTATATTATATCCCTCACCTATGCCTACCTCTGCCTTGTCTATATAGACTGTAAGTTCTTTGGGGCAGGGACTCTGTATTACTTGGTTTGTGAAGTGCTTGGAACACTGGAGCCCTGTTCTTGGCGGGTCATTAGGCACCACCGCAGTAGATAATGATTCATAATAGGTAAGAGTAGTTTTCAGTTGACTGTGGCTGCACTAGGGGATTGCACCAAAATACGGTGTAATCTTGTTAAGCTGAATATTGTGGGATGTCTATTGGCTCTTTTAGACAAGCGGGTCGCTGATGCGCGACCCGCTAGCGCAATATTTCAAAATCCCGCAACGCGGGATTACACGAGACAGAAGTAGGGGATCACGCGCATGAAAGGCGGTTGCGCATTATTTACCAACCACGAATTAAATTCCTGACACATCTCGTGTAATCCTGCGTGGCGGGATTTTGAAATATCACGCAAGCGGGTCATGCGACGGCGAAAAAGCAGCCTATGAAATTTGACTTATCAGAAATTCAGCTTATGCAGAAGTGTGGGGGGGGGGTTGTTATCCCCTCCACCCTTATGTAGTGTATTAATTATTTTTATGTTCCCTAGCCGTGCTTTATTGTTGTAATTTTATGAGTATTTTAAAATGTTTTATATTTGTAGTTTTATTTTTTTTAACTTGTTAGCCGCCCCGAGCTGTTTCAGGAGGGGCAGGATATAAATATAAACAAATAAATAAATGGGGCAGTGCAAGTTCTACTCTATTCCAAGGTGGTGTGGGCCATGGCAGCACCATTTTGGGAAAGGACAACTGGTCGGCTCACGTGTGCAGAACTGGCTGCCCTTTTCCACAATGGCGCCCAAATGGCCCACACCATCTTGGAAAAGGGACACGCATGCGCAGAATGCCCGCGGTGACCATTTTGCACATGTGCAGTGATCTTTCCCCCCCCCCCGACCTCGCTTCCCCCCATCGCCGCATGGAGAAGCCAAGTGGGGAGAGAGAAACCTGGTGAGTACATGGCTGTAGCAGGTCCCCACTTCTGTGGGTTAAGTGCATGCAGGATCAAGCCAAAGGAAGATTGTTAATCATCAGGTAAGATGCATAATTAGTTTATTCAATGTCCCAGGCCAGGCACCGAGCCTCTGGCCTCAGTCCCATCCAAGTATGTCGTTTTTACACAATGCCCAGCCCAGTCAGGCAACAGTCCACTGACTGGCTCGCTGGCAACTCACTCAGGCCTCAGCTTCTAGGCTCACAATCAGGTTCAGGTTTCCTTCCTTCAGGAACCTCCAGGCAGCCTCTCAGGAGATGTATCTTCCTCTCTGGTCAGGAGCAGACTGCCTTTAGTTTCCTGCTTGCCTCTCCTTTATATAGGTAACTCTGCCCACCTATTTCCTCTTCCTGTGGGTGGCCATCTTGTGGCTTAGCCCTGCCACAATGGCGTGCAGGGCCTTTTCCAAACCTAGACAGGATTTGCAAAAAGCCATTCCCGGGGCTTTTGCAGGGGAGTGTCAGGGTTCGGGCCGGGCTTGGGGGCCTCACCGCTCGACGGGGCTGTGCTGTGTGACTCCGTGCTCTCCGGGAAACTCGGCAGGCTGGGGGAGAGAGCAGGACCGTGGCGATCAGTGCAGGGGGTGTGGCTTAGCGCCACAGAGCGCAGGAGGTGCTGCGCCGCCCGCTTCCATGGTTGCCCAGCAACTGGGTGCACAGCTGCGACGCAGCGCACACCTTGCAGGACAGGGAGTTGTAGGGCACCTGGCCGGCCCTGATGCAGGGAGCGGAGGCGGGAATGGGGATTGGGAGTGGAAACACCGGAGGGGTAGCACAGGTAAAAAAGACCGGCAGGGCAGCTTCTCCCTGCTGATAATTTTTGTGGGAGGCTAGCCCTACATGGTTCTGTACAAAGTACTAAGGGACTCAGAGTGCTTGTGACTACCTTGTTGTCGTGTGTGAGTGTTGGAGAGTGCCTGGGAGTGTGTACTTTTGTCCCTAGAGTGTGATCTTGGAGAGTGGGTGTGAGTGAAAGGATTTGCGTGGCAGGCGTGAGTGTGGGCTTCCTTCCTCCCCCCCCCTTCCCTTCAGTGTGTCCCCCTACCAGTGTGTCCAGTGTGCAACCCTGGACCCAGGAGCCCTTCACAAACACTTCCATTCCTGGTATTCCCTGGTGGTATTTCCCCAGTCTGTGTGAGCATTGTTTATGTTGTTTGTCCTCCCTGTCTGTGGGTTATTCCACCCTATCCCTTGCGGGATCCCTGTCCTCTCCGCTCTGTGATGATCTGGGTTTCTCTCGTTCTCTGAGAGATCGCCCACACAAGATCCTGAGGGCCATCTACTCCCATGTGGGGTGCCTTACCCTCAGAGTAGGACAGGAATTCCCAAGCTCAGAGAGCAGTGTGGCCCCAACCGGTCCCCTACCCCCACCCCTACCTAACAGGGAGCGCTGTTCGTGAGATTCTTGCTTTTCTTGGAAAAAATCCAAGCAATTTTTGTCTTGTTCTCGTTTGCAAGAACGAGACGAGAACTCTGGTTCTCGCTGAGAAAGGCAAGAACTGCGAAATCGAGTTTCAGCCCTACTCCCATATCGTGCTGCTGCAAGCCCCGCACCGGGCTCCAAGCTCACAATGCAAGGCACAGCGCTCCTGGTCCCTGCCACTCACCTGAATGGTAGCGTATGGCAATGGAGGCAGGGGATGGGGGCACTGCAAGCTTGGAGAGTTTATTTTAACCACATACTGCCAAGAAATCATTAATACACTCAAACTTCCTGATACTTTTAACTGGATAAAGGTACAGAATTTAACTTATTCAATTCAAGAAGCTTATACGTTTGTTAGACCTGGGAATGGGAAAATATATATATTTTTTTACTTAATCAGAAATTGGAGTTATGCAAATTAGACTTAAGAAAATCCTGTTGCAACTATTGGTGAAAACAGACATGATGCAGGGCAACTGTGGCCCAGGACTCAGTGCATGTCTGCTTCCGCTGGGCCTGCTACTGCCCCAGGGCAGGTACAAGGCACCATGCCCACCATGGCGTGGGGAGTGGGGTGGGGGCAAGGCCGGCAGGCCAGACGCACATCTGTTGTGGGGGCCCCCCCTACATGGGGCATGTGTGCAGCGGGATGGCCATGGAAACATTTGGCTGGTGCCACTGCCCCACCTGGAGAGTGGCAGCTGCTGTTTCCTGCCCGATCCCGAGTTGGGGAGCTGCCGCACTGACTGTGTATTTGTTTTCAGTTTTCACCCTATATCATTCTTCAGTGGAGTTATGTCTTTCTTCTGCACATAGTCCATTCCAATACCCCTACCCACTGTCCCTCTTTCAGGAGGGAGAAACAAAAAGACTGGTATTCAAGTCTCAGGCACCTCCTTTCCTGGTTGCCTCTCAGGGAAAGCACTTGAAAAAACAATGGAGAGATGATGAAGTGACAACAGAAGCAGGAGAGTTTCTGTCCGTCTTTATGCACTTGGGATGTTGGGTGTGTGTGTGCATGTGTATATGGAAGTGTGTATATGGAAGTGTGGGCCTCTCCCTTTTTGACTGCTCAAAATGTTGGGTGGCATCCGCCAGCCCAGGTACAGTAATCACTGGTGTCACTGTTTGTATTAAAGCAACCTTCTTGATGTTCCAACGGAGAGGGGGGTTTCTTTGTACTCAGTCCTGTCCAAACACAGCGAGAGAACAAAGGAATGACTATTATCCTGGCTGTGTTGATGCACAAAGAGTTTAGGGGGCAGAGGGAAATTATGTAACTTGCTCAAAAACATATAGGAATCTGGGAAAAGCTGCAAACTGCAGCTTGTGTCCTAGTCCAGTGACAAGATGACCATGGGTGACATTTTGCTCTCGTTGAAATCAATGGGAGTTTTACTTGTGACTGCTTCACTGGAGGGCAGGATCCCACCTTTNGGCATCCGCCAGCCCAGGTACAGTAATCACTGGTGTCACTGTTTGTATTAAAGCAACCTTCTTGATGTTCCAACGGAGAGGGGGGTTTCTTTGTACTCAGTCCTGTCCAAACACAGCGAGAGAACAAAGGAATGACTATTATCCTGGCTGTGTTGATGCACAAAGAGTTTAGGGGGCAGAGGGAAATTATGTAACTTGCTCAAAAACATATAGGAATCTGGGAAAAGCTGCAAACTGCAGCTTGTGTCCTAGTCCAGTGACAAGATGACCATGGGTGACATTTTGCTCTCGTTGAAATCAATGGGAGTTTTACTTGTGACTGCTTCACTGGAGGGCAGGATCCCACCTTAATATCTTTCCCATCATGAGCTACAGCATTCAGACAGCAGACATTCTCACATATTTGCATTCCCTGTGTTGGATTTTAATTGCCAATATTCTACTTGCCAAAGCCTCCCTATAATATTTAAGAATTAACAGGGAAATGTTTCATAATTACAAGAAGAGTGTCACGCTAAAGATTTTAGCAGCTTTCAATAACCTTAGACCAGAAATCTTCCCCAAGTTAAATTCCAGGGCTGAAAGCTCAATTAATTTTGAACTACAACTCTGTCTGTCATTTCAATAACATGTGGCAGAGTGAGAATTCATGCGAGACAAATGGTAATTTTGGGGGGTGGTATCTGCTGCTGCCTAATGACAGGTGTGCTGTCCTAAATAATTAGCTTTCAGAAAGGGATCCCCTTAACCCTTCTCTAACACTGGTTAGTGATCTCAGTTTTAGTCCATTAAGCTCTTGACAGCTCAATGTACGCACATCTGTTATTGTTTGGTAGCTTGATTCCAAGAACACAAATCGCTTCAAGGATTGGCAACAAATTTATTTGGGCTCATGGCGCAGATCAGAACCCATCTGTTTGCTAATCAAAAGCCATATTTTAATCACAATACAATACTGATGTCAGCAATTTCATCATGTGAAGCATCTCCCCACCAGCCTATGCATAATAGGTGACCATCTTCATTTAAGAAGCATCTCCATGAATTACCCATGCAACAAGCACTGTTCAAGTGCCAAAAAGCATTGGTTAACCAGGTGTTTTGTGGTGCTCTCTTCTCGCTGAAGACATTCCTGATATTTTTCACCTATATCCCCTGATCCTGCAATAGCTTTGTCATCAACACTTTAAAATAAAAATGATCAAATTAAATGTGGATGAAATAGTTCAGTGTTGCGATGCCCAAAGTAATGCACCTAGAAAAAGTAATCATAGCTAGCCAACAAATTAGTAGACAACGTTGTAAAATATGAAGAACTGGATGTTTACGTAGGGGCCAATCCCCATGCCCCATGGATCCTGCCCGTGCACAAAAGCATGCGCACCTCCATTGCGGGCACATTGTGCCACCCGGAAACTGGGTGCATGCACGTGCATGCGGGGGATGTGCGCAGGATCCACAGAGCATTGAATTGGCCCCACCGAAAATAGGAATATACAGAATTAAAATTTGAAAAGTGCACTATTAAACTCATGTGTGGCGTCCCGCAGGGTTCTATTCTGCCCCCCCTCCTGTTCAACGTGTATATGCAGCCTTTGGGCGAGGTCGTGAGAGGGTTCAGTTTGCATTGTCATCAGTACGCCGATGACAGACAACTTTACCTCTCTTGTTCTGCAGACCCAGACCCGGCAGTCTCGGTGCTCACCCAGTGCCCGGCAGCTGTGGGGGACTGGATGAGGGCCAGCCGTCTGAAGCTGAATCCCAACAAGATGGAGGTGATGTTTGTGGGTAGGGCTGGGGTGTGTGTGTGTGGCTCCTATAATTGCTGGGGTTTGCCCCCCTTTGGTCACTCAGGTCCGTAGTCTGGGGGCGCTCCTTGACTCACAGCTTTGCCTGGATCTCCAGGTGGAGTCTGTGGCGAGGGGAGCATTGCGCCAGCTACATCTGGTACGACGGCTGCAGCTGTATGTTTCGCACTCAGGTCCGTAGTCTGGGGGCGCTCCTTGACTCACAGCTTTGCCTGGATCGCCAGGTGGAGTCTGTGGCGAGGGGAGCATTGCGCCAGCTACATCTGGTACGACGGCTGCAGCTGTATGTTTTGGACTCGGATCTGGCCACCATCATCCATGCCTTTGTTACCTCTAGACTAGACTACTGCAACGCACTCTACGTGGGGCTGCCCTCGGGGACGGTCCAGAGGTTGCAGTTGGTGCAGAATGCGGCGGCCCGTCTCTTAATGGGCACGGGTCGCCGTGAGCACATTACACCGGTGCTCTGTTCTCTGCACTGGCTGCCTATTATCTTCCAGGCTCAATTCAAAGTGTTGGCAATATATAAAGCCCTAAACGGTCTGGGCCCTGTTTACCTGTGGGACTGCCTCAGGCTCTGGGTCATATTGCGGCCCCTGCAGTTGGTCTAGGACGTCCGACTCAAAGTCCCCCAAGTTTCCCGGGTGGCGATGATGGGGAGGGCGTTCTTGGTGGCCGCTCCTAGGCTGTGGAATTCCCTCCTGATGGAGGTCTGCCTGGCCCCAGACTTGCCCTCTTTCTGAAGACAGTGCAAGACGTGGCTGGTCTGCCAGGCCTTTGGAGAGGGAGATGGGTGGGGTGGGTTAGTATATTTTTAGGATTTTAATGGATTTTAAACTGTATATTATTTGAGTATTTTTATTGTTATTATTGTCAGTTGTGGATGCTGTGAACTGCCCCGAGCTGCTCTGTGAGCAGGAGGATGCGGGGTAGAAGAATATTGAACTAACTAAATAAATAAATCTGACATTTCTAAAAGAAAATATTTTTCACTCCTTAATGAAGTGGAACTACTTTACTGGAACAATTCAGTGGAACGACTCACATATTCAGTGACTGTAAAGGAAAAACACTGAATGAAGAAAGAGAGCAGCTCATTCAAAGCTTTCGGCATTCCAAGTATGCTGTGATGAAATTGCTCTCCAGTCCCAGAAAGGGCACCATTCTGTAGAATATCCCTTGTGCAGTAGGTAAAATAAAGGGAAGTCCATGCATGACATGAAGGTGAAGACAGTTAAAAATGAAAATAAGTTCTCACTATTATCATATGTCCACTGGAATTGTATAATTATTTTTATTTATTTAAATGTATTATCGCACCCTATCCCAAGGGCTCAAGGTGGGTTATAACACATAAAATCATACACAATAAATACACATCAATAAAACCACTTAAATCCCTTGTCCCAAACCTCCCCAAATCCTATCCCACCTGTCAAATGTCCAGGCAAATAAAAAAGTCTTACATTGACTCAGGAAGATGAGCAGACTTGGGCTCAGACAAGCCTCCAGAGGGAGGGAGTACCATGATTGTGGGGCAATTACTGGGAATGCCTCTCTGTGTGCCTCTCTGATTACCGAGACACAGTCCTTTCTAGTCTCTAGTCTAAACAGCTTTTGACACAAAACCCTGGAGCATTACTGATCCAGGACAGACTAACCCTAAAGAACCTCCTGGGAAACTCAAAGTATCTTTAAACTCCTTCTGAAGAAGGAAGTAAATGAAATCTACAGAAAGCTGGTGGACTAATATGGCCTGATCTTCACTCAGGGTGTTTTCAGACAAGACACTCTCCGCCCACAACCCAACCACCTCCCACCTACTATACATGTTACAGGGCGCCCACAGGCCAACTCTGTAGCCCTGCAGCATGTATAGTAGGTGGGTGGTGGGTGGGTGGAGAGTGTCTTGTCTGAAAATGCTCTTAGCTGGGCTTACAGGGATGGAATGCACACAATGGAAGTAGAAGGAAAGGTTTGCTTATTATCTCCTGTAAGCTTCTTCCCAAAATGGAGAGACTCCAGACTCAAGCCAGTAGCCCTGGTGGTTCAGAGCTGCCAGATTATTCTACAGTGCCATGGTAGCACACTGGCTCAACCTTTACTTCCTCCCTGACTTCTTGCTACCTATCATAAGCCACACCTCCAGCTGGTTGCCGATTGGCTTCTTGAGTGGTTATAAGGCTGCCCAGTTCCCAGAAGAAGCTGAATGGAGCAACCCATTTGACAATCCTGCTCTCTGCTCCAGGCCCCTGCTCTGCCTGCTCTCACCCTTGACTCCAGCCCTGCCTCTTGCTTCACTTCTCCAGCCCTAATCCTGACCCTGTGCCAACCCCACCCTCTGCCCATGTCCTGGATTTCCTATACCCCTGAACCCTTACTCTCAAAGGCTATAACAACTCTCTACAAAAGCCTCCTTCCACCAGCACGTTGCTTGACTGGGTCAAGGAAGGATTACTTAGGACTGAATTAATTAATTCTGATGACAAAATTGAGGGAGAAACTTATGGCTCTCGAATATGAAATGGAGAGGATATTTTTTGGTATCCACAGCAAAGAATCTCTGGATGGGATTCTTTGTCTGAATCTGTGGGGTTCACAGTAGGAAGTGATTCTAAAGGGGATGCCAAAGCAAGAGGTATCAGTTTGCATTGCAGGAATACTTGCTACTCTGGAGAGTTGAGTGGGGAAAGCACTAATCACACTGAAACCGGCTGTTGCTTAATCTTGGCAGGGGTGCATTTGTGTTGGATCTAGGTCAGACTTGGAATGGGTCTCTGGAAAAGCCCTGCAGAGATAGACTAGAGAATCCAAGTGGAGGAGACACATGACAGCTTGTGAGGGCAAAACAGACCTTCAAAGCACTGGGGGGGCGGGGGGGGGGCAGAGTTACAAGAGGGCGAGGGCTGATAGCACTGTGCTCTCTTCAAAGCTGGACAGGAAAGCTCTGAGAGCCTGCAGAGCATTAAAACTCCTGTACTATGAGTGATGGACACAGCGGATACAAATCTAGCTCAAGTCCCTGCATTTTCAGCTCCTCCAGCTTAACAGAATACAACAGCAGCACAAGTGACATGGTGCAGACCGGGAGTGCAAGCAGAGAGAATAGTAAGTGGGAGTTTGAAGACACAGAGGTCTGCTTACTTGCTGGTGGTAGATGTACAAGGAGTGGATTATTTATTTATTTGTTTTTACAATTTATATGCCGCCCCCTCCTGCCTCACGCATCTCGGGGCGGCTCACAATATATTAAAACATTAAAATAAACCATATTAATTTCAGTTAAAACAATATAAAACCCCATCCCCCCCCTACCCTAACCCAGCCAGTCCACCCCATCTCCCTCAGGAAAGGCCTGGCGGGACAACCAGGTCTTACATTGTCTGCGGAAAGAGGGGAGGTCAGCAGCCAAGCGGATCTCCGATGGGAGGGAGTTCCACAGTCGCGGCGCAGCCACGGAGAACGCCCTCCTCATAGTAGACACCTGGGAAACCCGGGGGAACTCAGAAGAGGGCGCCCCCAGCCGACCGCAGGGTTATCCCATCAATTCAGATGTGTTTCTTCTACAAGGTCAGCCCAAAGTCAAAGCTCATCCTGAGAGACTTAGCTGGTCCATATGAGCTGGTGTGGTTAAGGCACATCGCTTTCATGTGGCCAATGGTGCACAAGGGAATGATGTGCCCAGCATCATGCCTGACCACCTCTGACTTGTGACTTTCCCCAATCCCAATGGATCAGGTGTACTTTAACAGTCATCCCGTGTCAGACCAAGCAGGACTTGAGCCCACAGCCTTGAGGGGCAGGTTAAATTAAATGCTACCCATGCATGGCCCCCCAGAAGCCACTCATCCGACTACCCATCTGAAGTTGGTGCGGGGGAATGCACGCTCCTATGAGTCACGCGGCACCACTCATGGCCACTCACGATCTTCATGAAGCACTGGCGAGAAATCCGGAGTGCGCCATGTGGGGCATGCCAAAAAAGTGTGTGGCCATGGGCACCCACACATCCACTACCCATATGAACAGGGGCAGTCACTCCCACCAGTAGACTGGTCTGCCACTCACAGGCACTGTCACAGGAACTGGTCAGGAGTGCTGGGGAGCCTGGGTTCCCCAGTGCTCACACAGGGACATGTTAATTTCACAAGGCCAGCCCGGCATGCTTCCACCTTCCCCATGGTCCATGGCAGGGGGAGTGCAAGGCGGCTGCCAGGGTAGCCAGTGCCACTCTGGGAGACGCCCATTAGAATCCCTCCCCACTCACTCCCCCTGAGTGTCTGCTCCATAGCTGTGCCACTCAGTGGGCACAGACCCTGCCCCAAGCCTTGCTCATTTAAAAACACACACCGCTGCGCTATAGATTTACACTGCACTATTTGACCTACATCTGCCCACTCTGGGAGCAATACAGCACACCCACAACAGGGAATTTTGTAGTGAGATCTCTCTGCAAATATGCACATATAGCAATAGTTAAGGAAAAAGTTATGCATGATGGAGAAGAGAAGGTCTTAAAAATTCAGATCTAAAGCTCCAAGAGGTTAGGATCGGGGACTCCTTTGAAAGGGCTTGCATTTTATACCTGCTCAATTTGTTGCAGAGACTGGCACTCGTGTAGTTTAAAGTCACCTAAAATCTACCCGTGGAACCAATGGTTGGCTGATTAGGTTCCTAATCAAAAGGAATCAGTAAATCAGTGAAAGAACCACTGATACCACAACTTCTACTAGCAGCTAACTATGTCATTGCCAGGCACTGGGGGGAAAACAGATTCCTCCCCCCACCCCCTTTAGTGTCCTGGAGAGATAAAGTTTGGCAGGCTGTAGCAATGGATACATTTACAAACGATCTGGTGAAAGAATCCAATACATTTTTACAGTTTTTCGTTTCCGTTTTTAGAATTAGAACATGTGCACCTGCAACGTCTCAACTTTGTGAGCGTATTCCTGTGTCGTCCAATGGGTGTTTTCAAACATGATGGTGGCTTGGTATGCGCTTTAGCATGGTTTAACCTGAGGGCCACCATCACGTTGAAAGGTGCCTGCCAGATGTTTTCCCAGGCTGGATCCCAACCGTGGTGGGACTAGCCCGGGCTGTGACTTGGGGAAATCTACAAGTCATAGCCTTGGCTAGCTGCCACCACGGTCAGGATCCGGCCACAGGACTCGGCGTAAAGCGGCCTTTCACTCTGAAAGCCCTCTTTACTTG
>QEPC01007512.1:8904996-9012274 GCA_003113815.1 Sphenodon punctatus
TTTTCCACTACGAGTGCGTGTACACCCCCTTCGTGGCAGGAGTCCCGTGTAAGGTGTGTGCAAGAAGAGTCAGGTCTGTGGGCTTCTTCCTTCCCCCATCCCTGATCCCTCACAGTCTAATCTCAAGGTGATGAAAGTATGGATAATGGTGGCAAGGTCAGAGTCCGAGACATACGGCCGAAGCTGTTGCACCAGTTGTAGTTGGCAAAATGTCCCTTTAGCCACAGCCTCCACCTGGGCATCCAAGTGGAGCTGTGGGTCCAGGAGCACTCCCAGACTATGAACCTGCAGAACCAAAGGGGAACGGACCCCATCAATGATGTGTGCCCCATTCCCTCAGCCTTACCCATCAGTATCACCTCCATCGTGTCAGGATTCAGCTTCAGAAGGCTCGCCCTCATCCAATCCCCTCAACGCCGCCAGACACAGGGTAAGCACCAAGACTGCTGGGCCTGGATCAGCTGAGAAATAGAGGTACATTTGGGTGTCATCAGCGTACTGATGACACCGCACACCAAACCCTCTGACGACCTCACTCAAAGGCTGCATGTACACGTTGAACTGGAGAGGGGACAAAATAGAACCTTGCGGGACTCCACATGTGAGGTCCCTCCCGGGGAGATGATGAGCAGTCACTCAGTACCACACATTTTGTTCTCCCAGCCAGGAAAGGGCAGAACCATTCAAGAACAGTCCCGCCCACCCTAGCATGGTCCCGTAAGTGAGCCACCAACATCTCGTGGTCAACAGTGTCAAATGCAGCCGAGAGATCTAACAGGATCAACGGGGTCGACCAACCCTGATCCAGCTCATGGTAGAGGTCATCGACCAAGGCCACAAGCGCAGTCTCAGTGCCAAAACTCATTTGAAAGCTGGACTGCAAGGGATCCAGGAAACTGACACAGTCCAGATGCCGCTGAAGCTGCTGGGTCACCACCCATTCAATAATCTTCTCTAAAAAGGTTAGAGATCAGTGAAGGGACAGGAATGAACCATGATGCTATGAATTACAGAATCAGGGCCACAGTGTTGTAGTATTTTATTTATATTTATTTATTATAAAATTTGTATGCTGCCCCCTTTTGCTAAAAGCATCTCAGGGCAGCTAACAACATATTAAAACAAATTTAAAAACAACAATAATACAATTTAAAAACCCACAATAAAACAAATTACCCCCTAACCCAACCCACCCAGCCCATCTCCCTCAGGAAAAGCAAGGAGGAACAGCCAGGTCTTACATTGTCTGTGGAAAGGGGAGGTTGGTGGTCAGGCGGACCTCCGACGGGAGGGAGTTCCACAGCTGCGGCGCGGCCACAGAGAACGCCCTCCGCAAGGTCGACACCCGAGAAACCCAGGGGACCTCGAGGATGGCGCCCCCGGTTGACCGCAGGGGCCCATCCAGGATCCGGCGGGTGAGGCGGTCCTGCAGATAGGTTGGGCCCAGGCCCTTTAGGGCTTTAAAGGTCAACACCAACACCTTGAATTGGGCCCGGAAGACTATTGGCAGCCAGTGCAGAGAGCGAAGCACCAGTGTAATGTGCTCATGTCAGCCCATCCCTGTTAGGAGACGAGTCGCCGCGTTCTGCACCAGCTGCAGTCTTCGAACCAGCTCCAAGGGTAGCCCCACATAGAGTGCGTTACAACAGTCCAGTCTCGAGGTAATAAAAGCGTGGACGATCATGGCCAGATCCGAGTCCGAGACATACAACCGAAGCCAATGCACCAAATGCAACTGACGAAATGCCCCCTTCACCACAGATGCCACCTGGACATCCAGGCAGAGCTGCATGTCCAAGAGCACTCCCAGACTCCAAACCTGAGATACCAGGGGAGGACGGACCCCATTAATGATGGGGTCCGTCCTCCCCCGATCTTCCCCTCAGGTCCACCGGGGGTGCCTTCCTGGAGGTCCCCCACGTAAAGCGGGGGGCTACAATGGAGAGGCCTTTCTCAGTGGCTGGGCCATGTTTGCGGAACTCCTTCCCAGAGGAGGTTGGGTTCAAAAAAATTTTGGGGGGGGGCCGGCGGTAATAATAATAATAGATGGTAAAAAAAAATTACCAATTTTTTAGATTGGTAATCTGGTTTTGTTTTAATAATAATAATAATAATAATAATAATAATAGATTTTAAAAATTACCAATTTTTCTTAGATTGGTAATCTGTTTTTTATATTGTTGTAAAGTGTTTTATTTTGTGCTGGAAGCCGCCCCGAGATGCCGTAGGCATGAGGGGGTGGCATATAAGTGCAATACAATAAATAAATAAATAAACCATCACCTCCATCTTGTCAGGATTTAATTTCAGGTGGCTCGCCCTCATCCCTGTCTCTTATACACATCTAGATGTGTATAAGAGACAGGGATAGAACCCTGTGGGACTCCACGCGTGAGGCCCCAGGGAGAAGATGAAAAATCACCCAGGACCACACGCTGGGTTGTCCCAGTCAGGAAAGAGCAGATCCATTCAAGAATGGTCCCGCCAATCCCTGCCCGGTCTCGCAGCCGAGTCACCAACAACTCATGATCAATGGTATCAAATGCAGCCGAGAGATCTAACAGGATCAACAGGGTCGAACGACCCTGGTCCAACTCACGAGAGAGGTCGTCGACCAAGGCCACAAGTGCAGTCTCCGTGCCATATCCCAGATGAAAGCCAGACTGCGAGGGATCGAGAAAATTAATCCGGTCCAGATGTTCCTGCAGCTGCCGGGCCACCACTCGTTCAATAACCTTCCCTAAAAAGGGAAGGTTAGAGACCGGCCGATAGCTGGTCAGGACGTCAACGTCCAATGAGCCAGTAAGCCAGTAAGAGTAAGCCAGTAAGAGTCTCTTTTATTCACATGCACACAGAATTACTTACGGGCCTTTACAAAATGGTTAACCTATGACCACTACCGTAGGGTTTTAATATGGCTGTAACTCATTTGTTTAGTGATGACAGACCAATAAATTGTTCCACCTCATTATCTCTATAATAACTGAGGAATGCTGCTTCAACCTGTCAAGTAACTACAACTCAAAATCTAGCTGTGTTTTTTTTTTTAAAGAGAGAATTACAAAACCTAATACTAATGGAAGTGTTTCCATGATTCTTTAAAAAAAATCTCAGTGGAAGTGTTTGTTCTTTGTAGATTTTGCAAATTAAATATCACAACAAAAATGAGATCTACACAATGCAATGGGCAAAAAACAAATATTATGGGAAATGCTCTTGGTTTCTGTCTTGAAAATACAGCCCAAATATATATTTTTAAAAAACCTGTAAATGTTTAAAAATAAACCAGATTTTAAAAAAATTAAATAGTTTGAATAACAAAAGGAAATGTTAGTTACAAAAGGATTTTTTAAAATAAAATGTGTTATTTTTCTGGACACAAATTCAGAAAACAAAAGAAAACAAAAAGGAAACCAGCTGCTAAAGAGACCAGCTATGCATTTTCCACCCAGAAATATGGTAGTTTTAATTATAATGTATAATCTTTAAAATGCAGTAGGACAAGAAGAGAACTATGCAGGCAGGCAAAAAATACTATTTCCTTTTTTGAATTTCTCCCATATCTGGGGAGGGAGGGGGAAATAGGTTAAGCTTTTCAGAGTGTAGAGTGGAGGATTTGTAAATTATTGTCAAAGTAGCTGACTTGCACAATTTGAATAGAAGCTCTGCAGCCCAACCCAGAGGCAGAAAACAGATTCTCATGCCAATGCTACACCTGGAACCAGAGAGATTTTCTTTCTTTGTTTTCAACTTTTGCAAATGCAAATCTTCCAACTCTTGGAGCTGGTTTTGCTAGTCTGCTAAGTGCCACTCAGGGGGCTTAAAGCCGTGAGAAATTCCCCCTGTGCAGGGCAGTTTTCACAGGCAAAATGCTAATGGAGATGGAGGCAGCACATCTGACACGCACGCGTGCGTACCTCCCACTTCCAACATTTAGAGTGGCCAAAGAGGGGCAACCCTGTCCCCTTAGTGAATAAGCGCTGCCCCTCAATGAATAAGCTCTTCCCCCTCACTCGCGTGCACACTTCCCAACATCCCCAGTACATAAAGAGGGACGAAAGCACCCCAGCTTCTCATCTCACTTGGTTTCTTGTCACCCCATCATGTCCCCATTGCAATAAATAAATTGTCCTCTCATATGCTTTTCCTGGGAGGCAATCAGGAAACACGTGCCTGAGGTTTGAATACCAGTCTTTTTATTTCTCTCTCCTGGAAGAGGGACTGTGCCCCCTGAAAGAGGGACAATGGGATGCAGCACCCACAGAGAGACTGTCCCTCCTAAATTGGGACTGTTGAGAGGTATGCTAGTGTAAGGAGCAAGGGAGTTTTTCAGAGTTGAGATGACACAATCAGATTTTTTATACACTTGATCATTGACTAGTGCCACTGATGGCTGTTATGACAGCCACATAAACCTGAGTTGTCTCTCTTACAGGACTAACTTGTACTCAGGCCAGACAGCTCAGAATCAGAAGCCTGCAACAGCCCTCTCCACATTACTGTCTCCAGGGGGAGCTAAAGTGCAGCTGAGAACCTGCCCCTCAATGCAGAGGCATCATTGCTTGTAAACTAATACCACAGTCTCGTGTCTTTCCAAAATCACTGCTAAAATGGCTACAATAATTCACTTATGTACTCTCAGATTATTCGGAACTCCCTTCCCTTGGGAGTTCCCTGAGCCTGAACATTTTCCAGAGGCAAGTAAGACCTATTTATTTGGCAAGGCTTTTAGCAGGTGGGGGATAGGGTATGGGAGTGGTTTTAGTGGAGTTTATATTTTACTGGGTGTGTGTGTACATTTTATGTCTATTTATATATTTCATGTTGTAAGTCACCCCGAGCCTTCGGGGAACAGGGAGATAACAAGGAATATCAAGAGAATATAAAAATAAATAAATAAAATAAAAATCTCTCTCTCTTTTTCTCTTTTTTGCTCGTAAACCTAGAGGGGAGAGCTAGATATAGTGTTGGTTTAAAATAAAGATACCACAGGGAACTAAAGACAGCTTGTATGGCTAATGAGACAGCGAGTGTTCCTTATCAATGCATCTTACACACTTTGATTTAAAAATTAGGGTAATAAGAGATTTTGAGAAGCTAGAAGGGCTTATGAGGAAAAGAAGAGATTCTAGTAGGTATCTCATCATCCTCATTTCTTGAGAGATTAATTCATAGCATCTCCCACACTCAAAAAATAACTCACGACTTCCCTTCTCTTTTCTTTAATATTTTTAATTCTTCTCTCCCCAAAGGAAGGTTATCTTTGCTGCTCAATTACGTTCTAACTGTTCACTCTGATCAAGCCACATAGAGAGACCTTTATCTCAGACTCCCTTACTCAGCCTTTGCTTCGTGAACAGGAGAGCCACATTCCAAGGTCACAAATGATTAATCTTGACCTGTGAACCCCGGCGGTGTTAAGTCTTAATAAATGTATCACTGTACATAGCAAAGTGAAACATATGTGAACCTAACACACATAATGGACTGAGCGTTCCTGACTTTATGCTCCGATTGGTAATTAAACACTTACACACAAGATATGTTAACCCCTTCCTTGCCCTGGGAGTGTTTTACTTATGTGCAAAAATCTAGGCACCTTTTGCCTCCCCTTGGCTAGGAGGATTTGCACAGTACGGGCTCAATCCAAGGCACTGCGTTTAGGACATAAGCTCACTGCGTGTGCTTCATGTACAATACATGCATACCATGCCCACGGTGCACGTATATGCTGCGCTTGGTGCATGTGTGCACCTATGCATTTGTATACGTTTTGCACCGTAGGGTTAGGGTTGCCAGATACACACATTTTTCCAGCACACTTATTAAAAATACATGTGGTAGGGCCTGCAACATGTCTTTTTCATAAGTGTCCTGGAAAAAAATGTGCATATCTGGCAACCCTACATAGGCTGATTGAGTGCTAAGCCTTTCATCCCTTACTGGGACTGCACCTGCAAAGATCCAGCTGCCTCTTGCACCTAGGAGACCAGCCACAACATCTCCTGCCTGATTCCCCCCAGCCCCAAGCATGCTCTGGATTAAGCCCTAAAACAGGGGTGGGCAAACTGTGGCTCAGGAGTCATACATGCAGCTCTTGGGCTGTTCAGGTGAGGCTCTTGGGTTATTGGTTCTGTGTCTTAGGCCACTTGCCCACGTTACTGAAATGCGGCAGGGAAACTCCCAGCGGTGGCACACACACCCCAGTCAAAATCACGAGTAGCTCTGAACATGGGCGCGGAGGGATTAAATGTCGACAGGAACGTCCGACATTGATTTCTCTCATAGATGACAGGGCTCAAAACTCCAGCCCTGTGATCTATGAGGGAAATCATCACAGGACCAGCCTGATCATGCTTTTATCCCCGCACCCATGTTCCGAGCTACTTGTGAGTTTGGCTGCTGGGAGTTTCCCCACCACGTCTCAGTAATGTGGGCAGGTGGCCTTAGTTCACTGCAGTTCAGCTGCTGAGACTTGGGTGCTGCTGCTGCCAGGACTGTAGCATATCGGCTCCACCAAGTAATCATGAAGCAGGAGAGGCTCAGTCTGAGAGATGCTCCAATGGGTTACTGAGTCGTGGGTGTCTTGTGTAAGATCTGTTTATTTGGCCAGGTGTTTAATAGGATCTGAGGAGTTGTTTTAAAGGGAATTTTATACAGTATATATTTAATGGGATTTATTTTAAGGATATTGTATATGTTTTATATGTTGTTACCTACCCTGAGCCTTCAAGATAGAGTGAGTTAGAAATATAAACAAACCAACAAATAAATGCATACATACATTAAAATATCCAATGGCTTCAAGAGGGTTACTTCTGTTTCAAATGGATCTCTATGAATTGAGAATCAAACCCATCGTTTCAAAGAGGCAGAAGAAGAATGAAAAATGTCAACGAAATACAACTTTAGGGCAGTATCTGGTACATTGCTGGAGTAATAACAATAAATAAATAAATAAATAAATAATACCTATTCCATTCAACAAAGACGAGTACTTACACACAGATCATTGTCCTCCTAAAACAGAATTTTCATCTTGGACACAATTTACACCACAGTTATTTACTTATTAGCAAGGAAATTATGACTCCAAGCATGACTTACTTTCTGGACACTGTAGCAGTTCTCTCATCTATTTTTATTGTAAGTTAACAAAACAGCAGAAGACAATCAAGTCAGAATAAATGTGCAAGGTGCTTCCTGGATTTATAATCAGGGTTGGACGCCTTTTCTACTGGTGACAAGGCAATTAGAAATGCTAAACAGACACTGGGAAACCCGCTCCTCAGAACAGACTAAAGTAACTATATCTTGGGGGGGTGTTCTGGAACTAGACTTTCCACTGTTTGGAGATCTAAGACCCAACACAAGCAAACACATGAAAAATCTATTTTGAAACTGTAATCACCCATTTTTGAAATTCTGACAGGCATACAGGGTACGTTACGCCTGTCTAAAATTAGTCGTGTTCACATGGCAAAGCAATCATTTATTCCATAAGGCTGTTTGTGTTTTGTATCAGAAGACTGTTTCTTACAAGAGACAGTGTAGCTTTTGTGTCAGTTGGCTCTGAAATAGCTTGCTTAGCAGCTGAAATACAATATTACCATTATGTCTACATCTGTAGCAAGATACACTTCTGGGTAATTAGGGGTAAGCCTAACAATAGCTTAATATCGCACCAATTGAATACGGTCATGTATGAATAATGCATTATTAATATTTTCCCAAACGGAGACTACAGGAAAATACTACACAGCTACCTTCACCAAGCACATATTCTTTTTAAATATATCGTTTGTGTCATGATTAAATTCACCCATTCTTTCTAGCTATCTCCTCTGATGACACTACAACTGGTTGTTAAGGAGCAATATATAAAATAGCGTCAGTATGTTTCTTTACCCACTGATCACAAGCACACCACTGTCACAATAGATCGAGGCAATTTTCTTTGGTTCTCTTTTCTTGCTATTGTTCCGCTCCTTAAAGCTTTGATTTTCTTTTCAGAGCACAAAACTACATCCTTTTACATTATAAACTAATTCTTTACAGGTTAATGGCTCTCGTAGCCTACCTCTAATGCAGTCCTTGTTGTAGCCCTTATGTTCTCTATGGGATTTACTCGCTGTGGGATTGATCCTTCAAAGGGATACGCATTCTGGGCCTCATCCAGCAAAGTGCTCAAGTCCAGAGCAAAGTGATCAAGTTCGCATATGGACCTGGCCACAGTCATCCCTGCCTTTATAACATCAAGGCTAGACCACTGGAATGTGTTCTACACGGGCTGCAGTTGGTGCAGAATGCAGGGTGGCAGGTCGCCGGGAGCACATTACACCAGTGCTCCGGAGTCTGCACTGCCTGCTAATAGTGTTCCAAGCACAATTCAAGGTGCTGGTATTGACTTATAAAGCCCTAAACAGCCTGGGCCCTACATAGCTAAAGGACCACCTTCCTCCTTATGTTCCTCCACAGCCTCTAGGATCAGCCGAGAGTGATCTCTTGCAAGTTCCATCACTGGTCCAACTCCATACGACCTGGGTATGTAGAGAGGCATTCTCGGTAGCAATTCTGGGACTACCTCCCCTTAGAGGATCACGTAAGCTCTAGTTTGAGCATCTTCCAGCGACACTACAGTGTAAAGGAGCCCATATGTTTTGACCCACTCTCTTTGTTTTCTGTGTTAGATGTGTTCTTGTTATCAACGTGTATTATGCTTATCGGTATGGTCTTTGGAAGGTAAATTCTCTTTTGTTTTTCCATATAAATTATGATTTGATTTAGTGCTATTAATTGTACTGAGCATTGGTTCTGTTTATTTGTAGATTCCCCTTCAAGAAGAGTATACTGCTTGAAACACATTGGGGTTTTTATTGTATATTATATTATATATTTACATGGGGTTTTATTGTGTATTTATCTTCCTCTATATATTTATATTTTCCATGATAGCATAATACCACTAACTGTTGCGGTGGTTTTCTTGTTTTGTTACTGGGTTTACCCTTTGTTTGTGCTTGTTATTCTTATGGTTCAGCTGTAATTAACCACAATATATATTTTTAAACACATATGTTCACTCGTGGCCTTAAAAGCCCGCTAAACTAAGCAACGTTCAGTAACATGGATAGCTAGTTAACTGCAAGTTTAAGAGCCGCTGTACTGAGCTTAAAAGCTACACAAGGTTTCATATTGTCCTGCATTTCAACTATGGAGAAATCTGCAGGCATCTAAGTGAATCAAGTCTGCAAGCAACGAGATAACTGTACACAGACCAAAGTGTCACTTTGGATACTGCGGGAGCAGGGCTGAGATTTTCACTAGCAAACTTCCAAGAGGAAAAACCTGCAATGGTGAAAACTTTATTCTAGTCACAAAATCATGCAGGGGGTATATTGCATGTTACCAAAGACTTCATCCACTATAAATCGTAAAGGCTTATCCAATCAGAGCTGTTTTTGCAATTCAATTAATCAACCACTGGGTGTCACTGTTTCTCTACTCTCTACAAAACAGAATGGTATTTGTTTGGCATTAGAAAATCTTTAAGGTGACAGGATGCATCTGAACCCCATTATACATAGGTTTTAGAAATATAACTTTCACATAAGACATGTCAATGGTCCATCTAGACCAGTAACCTGCCCCAACAGTGGCCAACTTCAGTTACATCATGGAAGTACAAAATAGGTCATAATTAATTATTGTTTAAAATTGTTTTATACTTTTAATAGTGTTTTATATTCTGTGAAGTGCTCAGAGTGCCATGTAAGGCAGGGAGTACTATATAAATAAAATTAATAATTAATTATTAACTTAATTTATTATTATTATTATTATTATTATTTATTTATTTATTTATTTATTTATTTATTTGCTGTGATTCATTCCCAATACCCAGCACTCAGAGGTGCCATCCCCTGGCCAACTTGACTAATAACTATTTATGCACGTATCCTCTAAGAACATATCCATAACTGGATGCTATTGGCCTTCCAAACACCTTATGGCAATGAGTTCCAGAGATTAACTGTGGATTGGGCGAAAATGCAATTATTTTTGTTTGTTTTAAATCTGCTGCCTATTAAATTTCTTGGGCACTTCCCCCCATTCAAGAGTTTTGAGAAAGGGTAAATAACCGTGCCCTATTGACATGCTCTGTCCCACTCATGACATGCCCAAACTCAGAGGGGTCCCCTTGCAGGAGACCTGAGTAACTCTAGGAAACTTTCAGACTAGGAGGAAAAGGAAGTGGGGTCAGCACTCTGCCCCCACTCACTCTGAAAATCTCTTAGCATTGCTCAGAATAATTTAAAAAGGCCCCACCAAGAAAGAAGTTTTAAGAATGGGTGGGATGAAGTGCAGTTCCCTCCCGCACCCTTAAAATTTCAGAGTGTTTTTACATGAGATGCTGCAGCGCACGGCCACCAGGAGCCACTCCTCTGAATGCCCATCTGAAGGTGGAGCTGAGGAATGTACACTCTCGTGAGCCACGCAACACCCCCCATGGCCACTCTCAGGGCACTGCTGAGTAATCCGGAGTGCTCCATGTGGGGTAAGTCAAAAAGGTCCATGGCAATGGGCGGCCCATACAGCCCCTGCCTGTATGAATGGCGGTAGCTAGCCATGCCAGTGAACAGGGCCGCCACTCAGAGGCACTGTGGGTTGGGAAAGTGACCTTTGTAAGTCAGAAGAATTGACTGGAAGTGTTGGGGAGGCCAGGGTCCCCAGTGCTCACACCGGGGACATGTCACTTGCAAAGACCAGTCTGGGGCGCTTCTCCCTCCCCCATGGTCCGTGGCAGGGGGGGATGCATCGCAGCTGCCTGGGAGCCACCCATTAGAATCACTCCCCCCCCTCTCCCTTAAACCGTCCCCCCCCCCCCCCATGCTTGCCAGTGGTGCTCCGGAACATCCTGGAGTGCTGCTGGCAGAGCAGACCGGCTAAAGGTGGGGCACCGGCCCACCCAAGCGGAGCAGCTCTCTGTCTAATGCGCGGACCCGCGCTGCTGTGCTTCCAGACGGCTGTTGCCTTGGCAACACCATAGTGTTACAGACGCTCTAGCCCCCAACCCTATGGTGTGTGGGGGGGCGCTGCATGGGTGGACCACAGGCCAGGGAACCCACTGGGTTTGTCTGATCCCAACCCAGGTAGTGCTGGGAGCAAGCGGGCGTGCGGGTACACTCCCAGAGCAGCTCCGGGGACAGGCAGCTACACGTCCATCAGAAAAAAAACATTGCCTACTCACGGGCTTGCACCAAACCAACAAAATGAGTTGAGTTCTAATTCACCCCCTTTTTTTTTTTTTTCCAGTGTAGATAAGCCTAATTGGGGGCGGGGGGGAAATCCTAACATTTAAGCAATATTAAACCTACATTGCAAAACATTCATCTTCTGCAATGTTCAAGGTAACGAAAGAAAGGAAAAAACACAAATAGATGATACAGATCTAGAAGCCTGCCCACGAGTCCACTCTGCGCAGTGATGGAGAAGTTATCTCGCAGCAGTGGGGAAAATACTGGCTGTTAGGCAGTCTGCCCGGAGAGGTGACTCTCCTTCCTGGGATAAACTGTTAGAGCCCTTAACATAGATGCTGAACCCTCCCAGCACGGAGACAGTGGTTCTCAAATGCTCTCTGTCACGGGGTTGGGGCACTAACTTTCTTTAGAGGCTGCCCCCCGTATGCCCACCAGGCCAGCCCAACCCAGTTGCCTGTGCCCGCGTGGGTTCCCACTTGATCAGAAAACCTGCACTGCAATCAGGGAGCTTTCAGAGGCCCGCACACCCTAGAAATGCCTCCTCTTGATCTCCCAGCCCAGCCGTAACTCAGAGAACTTTCTCTGGCCACCTGTAGCTTGGAAGACTTCGCAGTGGGGTTGTCTTATATGAAAAAGGTTCGTCTAGGCTCTCACCTAGATAGAGTGTCCCTCAAATGAACCCCCCCAAGGCCGAATAAACACACAAGCACGCTACGCTTGGTTATAAAACATATTGAGTACCTACAAGTACAAGGCTGCTGATCAGATAAATCAAACATAAAGTACACGCATTCTAAGATATACTGAGATTCCCTAACTGTCCCCTTACCCTATGGTTCAGTTCAAGTTCATCAGCGTATCTCGCGGCTTTGATGTCCAAGCCGGGCCCAAGTCTTTTAGAGGATATAAAAGTCTTAAGTTCATGTTTGTAGCAGCTCTTCTGTTGAGCTGTTCTTTCTTTCAAGTCCAAGATGGAAGTGTCCTTCAAGTCTATAGAGATCCTGTCTCCTCTTCTCCCCTTCGCAGGGGCTCTGGTGACTTCCTGTGTCCTGCTGCTATTGTCATTGTAACAAGGTGGCAGGGCGGACCTGGCCGTTGCTTGGCAATAAACTGCCCATTTGTTATAACAAAGGGAATCTCTCCCCCCCACTCTGGCAACTGGTTTCGGTATATTCTCCACCTGAGCTTACAGTCTGTTAACCCTTTATATTACATTACACGTACCCCCGAAATGTGTGTCATCTCCCCCCCCAAATGGGTGTGTTGCCGAGAGTGAGTGTTCCAGCTTATCTGCAAGTCTGATCTTTCTGCCCAAAATAAAGCTGAGTTTAAAGTCATGAAAAGGAGATGAAACAAAATTTAAAGATCCCTGTTCACACTTTACGAGCATGGCTATGCTAGCCAGTGATGTCTCTGAATGTGCTGACACTCAGGCCCTTTTTACACAGGCAATGGTGGGTGGGGAGATGGGCGTGCTGCCGCGGTGGGGGGAGGTGGGTGGGCGCCCTTTCCCACGGACATACACCCACCTCCACCCAGGAAGTCTCCTTCGTTTTGTCGGATGGCTCCGTGGGTGGGTGATGGGGGGAGATGGGTGTGCGTTGGGAGCGTGCACGCCCACCAGCACACCCAGCGGTGGGGGTGTCCGTGTAAAAACAGCCTCGGGAGCATGGCCATTTTCACACGGATTGGGGGGGGGGGATGAGTGTGCTCGCATGGTGGGTGGAGGTGTGTGTCTGTCTTTTTACATGGACACACAGCCACCTCCAGCCATCTCCAGCCACTGGGCCTCCTCTGGTTTTCCAGGTGGCCCCGTAGGTGGAGATGGGTGTAGACGGGTGTGTGCCGGGAGTACGCACACACAAACACCTATCACCCATGGTGTTTTCACGGGCGCACACCAGGCGCATACCCATCCCCCCCCAGCACTGCCAGCCCATCTGCATGAACGTCCCACCCCCACACTGCACACCCGCCCGAACACCCAATGGTAGGTAGCGCCGTCCGTGTAAAAATGGCCTATGTGGGGAGTTACCGCACAGAAGCAGAACTCCTCACTAGACTGAGCAGTAATAATTATGAATTACTTTTGACCAAGCTAAGGAATAGTTCACGGTATCACCACCTAATGGCAAGCTACCCCGTCCTAATATAATTTGCGGGCGTTAGTAAGGGGTAAGCAGTTCTGTAGACTGTTTGCGACAGGAACTGCCCACACACTTCCAGGTGTTCCCACATTTAGAGATACCATGCTATTACCTCGAGACTGGATTACCGCAACGCGCTCTGTGTGGGGCTACCCTTGGTGCTGGTTCAGAAGCTGCAGCTGGTGCAGAATGCGGCGGCCCGTCTCTTGACGGGGACGGGCCGACGGGAGCATATCACACCGGTGCTTCGCTCTCTGCACTGGCTGCCGGTAGGTGTCCGGGCCCAATTCAAAGTGTTGGTGTTGACCTTTAAATCGCTAAATGGCTTGGGCCCCGTCTGTCTGCGGGACCGCCTCACCCTCCGGGTCCTGGAGCAGCCCCTGTGGTCAGCTGGGGGCACCCTCCTCAGGGTTCCCCGGGTGTCTACTATGAGGAGGGCGTTCTCCGTGGCTGCGCCGCGACTGTGGAACTCCCTCCCATCGGAGATCCGCTTGGCTGCCGGCCTCCCCTCTTTCCGCAGACAATGTAAGACCTGGCTGTTCCGCCAGGCCTTTCCCAAGGGAGATGGAGTGCGTGGGTTGGGTTAGGGTAGGGGGGGATGGGGTTCTCTAATGTTTTTAATTGTAATCATTATTATTTATTTTAATGTTTAAAATATTTTAAAGATGTTGTGAGCCATCCCGCGATGCCTGAGGCAGGAGGGAGCGCCATATAAATGTTACTATAAATAAATAAATACTGCAGGGTAAATATTGTGTAGTTTCTATACCAGGGGGTTGTGACAGGAGATTATAATTTATGTAATATCACAAGTTTATAATAATCAGAAATATGTCAGGTATCATGTAAAAGCATGCACGTTCATGTTTTGTGTCGTTTTAAATGCCTGCGAAATACATCACAATTATATTAATGACTGTAACCCTGTATAGGCCGCTCTACATTACAAGTCACAAACAAGACATGGGGGTTAATCCCACGCCCCATGTGTGTCATGTGCAACCTGCGCGCGCACATGAAGGCACATTGTGCCATGCGGGACCCATGTAAATCCCATGTGGATCCCGCTTGGGGTTGCAGCCATGGTTATATTTAGGGCAGCAGTGGGGATTTCAGTTAAAAATCACAGAAAATATAGGAGTATTGTACCCCGTACCATAACATATGAACAATTCTGCACTTTACTTGTTTCATAGGCTTCAATGGATATGTCTGCACAAAAGTAAATGTGTTATTTCACCACATTAACTGTGTTAGCTAATGATGACTTAAAAGTCTCATGGACACGGGCTAACATGTTTTAAAACCTATTCTGTGCACAGCAGAGATTTCCCCTCCATTAGCTAACCCGGGCCTAGCCTGCGTGAGAATTCTAATCTATGCTAACGTTTTGAAGCGGGGTCAGCTGATTGCCAGTGGCTGAAGGGTTACACACCCTGGCTGAGGTTTGGCTGGCTGGGATGTCTAATTAGTTCATTGATTTACTGGCGTAAGGGCTAGGAGTGGCTGAGTTCTACGTATGTAGGAGCTGTGAGTTCAGGAGGGAGAGACCATGAAGTGGGTAAGAAGCCTCATTGGTAAAAAGTGAGAGACTGCTTTGAAATCCTGCAACCGGGGTGATGCTGAGGGGGCATTGCAATACTGAGACTGAGCCCTAAAGCAGGGCTGGGGAACCTCCAACCTGTGGCTCGGTTTGGTTTGGCCTCTTTCCAACTCCTGGGCCTAGCCCGTGGAGCCAACCCTTCGCCTCGAGCACTGAAAGAGTGAGCTCAGCGGATGGGAACGGAGATGAGGGCACGCATTCAAGGACAGGGGATGGCTCTATGGAAGAGATCCAGGATCTGGACCCTCCTGTTCCACCCCCCATACCTTTTTAAGCCTCTCCAGCCACAGTTCTCATTTGGCCTGCAGAGGCTGAGCCTATATTCATTCTCTGTGACCTGCAGGAGGGAAAAGGTTCCCCATCCCTGCCCTAAAGGCTATGGAGAATGACAGAGAGAGTTTAGGACTGACTGAGGGTGTTTTTAAACAAACCAGGCTAGAGCGGGGGTGGGGAGGTCCGTGTCCGCGGAGTGGTACAGCTGTGGAGCACCCATGCACATGGATTAAGTGGGGAGGGATTCTAACGGGCAGCTCCCTGGGTGGCAACTGCGGTCACACAGGCAGTCTCCGTGCACTCCTGCCACCACGGACTGGCCCCTGAAGCAGTCATTACCCCCTTAAGAGCTCCTGGTAGGGCTGGGGGCAGGACAGAGAGGCATAGGAGCCGTGGAGCTGTATGCTGGCATAGGTGGGCACCCTGGTTCAAACAGGCCAGGGATGCGTGGGCACTTGTCCCCATGCACTGTATTGCCTTCCCCCGCAGGAGGCACTCTGGCTTTTTCTCCGGTGCCCCGTGAGTGGCCATGAGTGGGTGCTTTGTAAATCATGCGAGCGTGCACCCACCCACACCACCTTCACAAGAGTGGCTGAGTGGATGGTTGATGGGTGGCCATGCGTGGTTGCATCTCGTTTAAAGGCACCCAAAGATGAGAAGGACTGTATTGCATGATCTTCCAGAGCAAAGAGGTGTCTGGGAAGAAAAACCGGGAGGAAAGGACTAATTGATTTTTAAGTTACACTTGGGAATTCTATGTTGAACTAGTGTCTGAAAATAAGCCATCGTAGAAGGGGAATCCGTTGAAAATGACTGAGCTTCTATGCCTGGCTTAAGAGAAACCAAGGCACAGGAAACTGCAGTTCTATCTGTGATGAGGAGGTTATACTTTCTACACATTAGCAGAATAATGTTCAAAACCCACCTTACAGTAAGTGTTACCTTACTAGAACAGGACCTTACTAGACAGCCCATTAGGGCTACTCACACAATTAAGTGTTCAGTGGAGTTTGGGCACCACAGTCTACCAGCCCAACAGCATTGGTTTAAAAGGGTAGGGAGGCATCTTAACAGCCTCAAAGTAGTTGCCAAGAACTGAACAGAAGCGTAGTATTCCCACTTTAAAATAATAGTAAATTGTATGTCGGGGGGTGCTATAGAAAAATTATTAATTATTATTATTATCATCATCATCTTAGGTCCTTTTTACATGAGACGCCCCCACACAATGCACATGTGGGTGACTGCATGTGCATGTATGGGGAGTCCACGGTGGGTGTGCAGGGGTGTATGCGCGTTCCCACGTAATACCCATCTCCACCCAACCCCACACACAGAGCAACCAGTGAAAACAGTGGTGGCTCCATGTGTGGGGGATGGGTGGAGATGGGTGTGCGCCCGTGTAACCACCCCCCATGCGGTGCACACCCACCGCTGTGCACACCCATCCCCTCCCCCCATGCACCGCAGCCTGTTTGAAAAAGGGCCTTAGTAACAGCTTCCTTTGACAGAGCAGGCCGTGGCCTCTTTAAGAGGGACTGCTCATCACCATGGCCACACCCCCTTCCGGGGCTATAAAAGCATGTGCTCTGGTCACACATCAGTCTTTGGTGAGTCAGGGACAGACAAAGAGCTCTACTCCAGCAGAATGGGTGTTGGCCAGGGAGGAGGAAATAGGGAGATGTGATGCATAAGAGACACTGGTGTGATGGGAGTGCCTTTTGGGGGACTGGATCTGGCAGATGGCTGGGGGATGGCTGCACCCTATTACACTTTGCTTTTACGAAAAGATTATTAATTGTTTGGGGGCTGTATTCCACTTCCTTTGATCATCATAGTGGTGCTAAATTTTAATGCTTGACTGTACTGCTATCTGTGATCATCCAGAGCTGTCCTGTGAGACTGAAGTTCAGTGGCCTGAGTTATCAGTCTTTGCTTCAAACCCAGAACTTCTGACTGAGGAGCTAGGGCATGTCTTTTAGAAAGTGATCCATTGTAGGCACTTTGTATAGCTCCACGGTTTGCGACACACATGGGTTGTTGCTATTCTCTTAACGTTACCAGCAACAAGTTTAATCATCCTTCTTGCCCTCCCTCCCAACCTTCAAATCCCTCCTGAAAACCTACCTCTTCCATCAGGTTTTCCTTAGCTCCTCTCTCCTATAGATTTCTCATTTCTCCTTCTATTGTCTCATCTGTCAGGATCCCGCTTCTCCTTTGCAACTAAGCTAAGCACGTGCTCTTGCAAATTCTCAGCTTCATGAATGTCTCCCTGCCTCTCCCTACGTGCCCCTCGCCTTGTCCATTCTATATTGTAAACCCCTCAGAGCAGCGACCTGTCTGTAATCACAAATGTCGGGTGCCAGGCACATTGCTGGTGCTATATAAATAATAATTTAGAGTGTTACACTAAATTGTAAGTACCAATTGGTTTGCCCTTTCTTGCCACTTACTAGAGGCAATCAAATATACAAAACAGTCAGGAAATGTGGGTGTCCCAGAGAAATTAAGGGCAGCTTTTGGAAGGTGGCAATTGATAGACACGTTGAAAAGGAGCACACAGCACCTGATTTCTCCTCGCATCCTGCTGTAAATTGGGATGCAGTGCACTCCATTGTTGTTTGAAGCAAAACAGGTGTGAGAGAAGAATTGGGACCATTTTCTAGCTAAGAGGATTGTGGAGGGGAATATTTGAAATGATGCAAGCAATTATAAAGCAGATGCATGCTTTCTTAACACATCACTTACATTTAAAATAAACACTTGGTTATCGAATAGACATTATCCCTAACCTCTTCATTATAAATCCCTTTAATCAAAACTAAATTCTTTAAGAATAAGACATATAAGAGTCATTCTCATATGGGGTTGGGGAAATGCGATGGCAAGGTCACCTTTGAGACTTCAATTGGGTCATATATCATGTCTCGGATTGCCACTATGACAACCGGCTTACTGTCCATTCAATTTGCTCCATGGTGGATGGCCACAATTGCAGTTCAGTGCCCCTCATGCTTGAGGAGAGAATGTGTATCAAACAGAGATTCTGTGGCGGCCGTGTATGGATCTATTACATGCACACATGCTTCTCAACACCTGTGCTCTGAAATGAGGGACAGAGGCAATCGAAGCGAGGAACAATGCAGGATGCTCTTTGCATAAAAGTTCCATATGGTGATTTATGCAAATCTAAACAGTACATTACCTAATGTGGTGGCTAGGCTAAAAAAATGTTTAAAGAAGCAATTTTTAAAAAATGAAAGGAATCATATATTATACAATAACTTCTCTCATAAGCCAAACTTGAACCCTTGTCCTCCCTCTGTTTGGGTGTTTTTATACAAGCATATTCCCCCCCGCATGTTGTAGGGCTGCCTAAGGCACCAATTGAGCCCTGGAACATGAATAATGGGTGGGTGATGGATGAGTAGTGGGAGGGGAGGCACTTGTCTAAACACACTCTTTATTTCAAAGCTCTACTACAGCATTATCCCTAATTTCGTGGCACTACACACTCCCAGGTGAGTGTACTATCTGGGGTGTTTGTTTAGTTGGGCCTCGTTTCTCTTGAAAGTTTTAAAATTGTTTTTAAAAATATTATATTGTATTTTGTATTTTATACTATGCTTTTATTTATTGTTTGCTGTCATTGGGCAGGAGGGGGTGGGTTATAAATTGGGAATAAATAAAGGAAAATAAAATAATATTAACACAGCCCTCCCTCTGATAGTGAAGATTTTCCCACATAGCCCACTGCAAGGGCCAGGTTTTATTTTTGATCTACAATCACGCTTTGCAAGTGTTACTGCCAGAGCTACAGGAAGACACGCTAGTTATTGCTTTGAATATTGGCACTTGGAGGAGGACTCTGCGTACTGCTTAATCAGCTCAATAGCTGTTTGTAATGCTGCCACAACAGCAGTAGGACTGAGGAGCTAAACTTTATAGCTGTCATGCCCGAAGACTTGGGGTTCTAATCTCAGAAAAGAGAGGCAAAATTCAAACCAATAAGCCCTCTGCGTGCCACTCCTTGGAGCACATTCCCCAAGTCAGCAAGCAGGATTTTGCGCTAGTTCTCCTGGACTGCAGAACATCTCTGAAGACCTCTACATCCATGCCTAGCTGCAACCAAGCTGCTAGGTATGCAAGCACTGCTGGAGGAAGCACAAGGCAATTTGGCTACAGCTGGCAGTCAAAACGCAGTAGCAGCAGAAAGTCATTGTGGTATCAACAGAAGGAAGAAACTAGGGCCCTGCTTGGCGCAAATTTGCTTGCCCCAGATTTTGGCGTAAGTCTGACCTGAGTCCAAATGCAATAGGACCGAGCCATAACCCTGCTCCTTCCCAACGTAGCCATTCCCCCATAGAGCGCTGTGACATCACAGCACCCAGTAAGGGGTGGGGCTAACGCATTCCTCAGCACCTTTCTAAGGGAGCTCAGCTCCCCACAAAGCACCAGGATATTACACCACTCTGTAGGGAGCTGGGCCGTCTGCTGCTGGGGAGCCCAACAAGCTTGGATTGGGCCACAGGCTCTAGAAGAAACAATGCTTCAAACGTTAATGACCTCTCCTGTCGATATATTTTGCTTGCAGCAGGGGAAATAAAAATCCACAGTACAAAAAGATCCTTGGAGGCAACCAGGAATGAGGTGGCTGAGGCGTGAATACCCGTCTTTTTGTCTCTCTCTCTTTCTCCCTCCTGAAAGAGGGACGGTGGCATTCAGCACCCAAAGAGAGACTGCCCCTCCTAAATAGGGATTGTTGGGAGGCATGCAGCAGGTCCAGTTTTACAATCTTTACTTGGACATAACTGATGCCAACAAAACTAAAACACAAGACTGAACAGACGACAGCCCTGAAATCTTGCTCCATTTGAGCCTAACCTTCTCTGTCCCCTCCGTCCCCTTGTCTCTTAGATTGTAAGCTCCTGGGGGTAGGGACCTGTCTCTAACTCTCGATTGTACAGTGCTAGGTACACTGCTGGCACTATATAAACAAATAAATCAATAATAATAACCAGGTACCAATGCAGTTTGCATATCATAGCATTTCTCTTTAGGTTGCACAGCAGATCAGGACATTTGAACACGTCCATGTTCAAAGGGCTGCTGACAACCTCCCATTGTAAGTTTGAAACTTTGAAGTGTTTTGCAGCAATAACTTCTAGTGCTAGGAAAAATGGCAAACTGCCTCCAGCACTCTGTCTGGCTGTAGAGATTCTCTTGATATGTGAGAAGCTCTCTGATAGCTGCCTAGGAAACAAAGAGACACGTTTCTTTTAGTCCCCTCCTTTCTCCTCCCCCCCCCCCTCCAAATGAGAGTTGAAGCACTGTAGCTTCTTGATCTTGGATAAACAGCCATCCTTTCCTCTTGATTTTCTAGACCCCAAGGGAAAAAAATGAGACCAAGGGCAGGAGTCAAAACTTCATACTGGGAATAGCATTTATTCTGCATGAAAGGAGCTACTTTCATTTTGGTTAGCCAGGTGGATCCTACATGCAGGCTCTATCTCCTGAATGAGAGCAGAGGTGTCACTTTTAAGAACCAATTAATAAGTGTTTTTAATCTTTTTTAAGAGATGCATCGTTTACCAATGCATGGTAATCAATCATGTAGCCAGATGTGGAAGCTTATATCAGACAATTTAGGAGCTCCTCCCCACTCTGCTACTGACTCACTGCATTGCCTATATACATATCATGTAGGACACAAGTGGGGAACCTCAGGCTCAGGGGCCAAATGTAGCCTGAAGCAAGTTTATAATTGGTCCCTGGATCCAGTACCTACCCCCAAGCACTGAAAGGCTGAGTACAGGGGAAGGGAGCAGAGATGAGGGCAAGCACACAAGGATAGATCCATGGGAAAGATCCATGATCTGGATCCTTCTCTTCTTGAACGCATCCCCTAAGCACCCCCATCCCCAATTTCTATGTGACCCTTGTAGCTTGGACTAAGTTTCAAAGTGGCCCTGGGAGAGAAAAGGTTCCCCACCACTGTGACATAGTAACAATTCTTTTTCAACAGCTTCATATTCCTAGGCTTGACTGAGAGATGCAGAAAGTTTGGATAGCAACAAAGTTGTCAGTAAAGAAGTGGTTATTAAGTTTCTAAATAGGTAGTTAGCATACAATATGAAATCTGCTTGTTCATTCATTCTGCAACACAGATAGCTTTCCCCAATCGGAGAATGTGGCCATGGCGAAAGTCTGAGAGATCTGTGTCATGTAACCAACATGATAAAAAAATCCTTTTAAATTTCAGCAAAATATCATACCAATGGATTTCTGACATAAGATGCATGAGGTTTGTTATACATAAGCAGCACTTAGTAGAGGGGATTTGTACACATGCAGACTCACAGAACTCTAGAAAAAGCTGAGAATGAAAATTAGAAAAAAACCACCAATGGCTAAGAATGGCACTTTTCTGAAAATCACTCCCCCCTTTAATCCATCTCAAGCTGGGCATTGGAAATGTGAGGCTCCCCAAGCCACTAGTTATTTATGCAAATTTAAACCACCCTCCGTAAGGAATTATTATCCCCCCCCACCCTGAAGGGCATCAAACTAGACTGTGTTATATATATATACATTTTGACTGCAAAAGAAGAATGGTTAGACACCCTTCCAAAAGGCAAGATCAGAACAACATGGACTCCAAGAAGTGGTTGCTAGTGGTGCAGTTGTACCTTTTGGGCTCTCGCCTGGCTCCTCCAGTCATGACACTCAGAAAGAGGCGTGGTCACATCAGAAAGGGGTGGGGCAAAGAAGCTCTGCCCCCCTCCTCCGTTCTGCCAGCATCCTTGGATCAGAGTGAAAGCATCATTTCAAGAATAAATCTGAAAGGTAGGTAAGAACAGCGCATCCTTACTTTACCAGGAAAGTGCACACTTTGGAAATATTTCCTTTCCTAGGATCTAGATTTCTAGTTGGCCATGCAATAATGCCTTTCTAGATTTTTTTGTAATGCTTTTAAATGCTTAAATTGCTGGCTGCAGTCTATTTTGCATAGCCCCTAATTTAGATAGTTTCTTCTTTACTGGACTTTGTTTCCTTTATTTTGCATTGCAACTTCTTTTGAGCAGAAGTAGTATTTGGTGCATCTGTGCCACAACAGTTGGACGCGCGTTATAGTAAACATTTATAAATGATTTGCAAAGCGTTAAACAGAAGAAGAGGCAGGGTAGCACCTTAAAAACTAACTAATGGAGAGAGGGGTATACCTTTCAGGTCCACTCTGCCTGACTTCAGAGACTAACACGGTCTGCACTTTGTAATGAGTTAAATGATTATGAGCATGTTACATAGGGTAGAAACATAAGTGATGGTGGAATGGCAGTGGCCCGACACGGCCTGGGGAGGAAACCCACGGCACACACTGTCCGGGATAGGTCCATCGTGATTCCGACCTGGGCTGGTGGCCTAGGAACAGATGTGATAGCCTGCTGAGGCCTGGTTGGGTAGGCCTTAGTCCAGGATGCGACCTTGAGGGTTTTCTGAGATCACCGCCCAGGCTAGCTGCCGGCATGGACCAAGGCAATCCCAGGCCAACATCTGGCAGCATCTGCACACACATGCAGGTGAGGTCCGGGCCAAAGCGAAACAAAGCAGGCTGCTGTCACCTCTGTTTTACTCATAAATGAGCAACATATGTTATAGATGTGTATAAGCACGTGTGCACAAGGCCGTATAGATTATTACAAACCTCAAGCAATCTACTGATCTGTTGGACTCTAGTAATAAACTACAATTGATTCACAATTGATTCAAATATCTATTGATCCTTTATTAACTCTTTAAATATGCTTAGCTTCTTAATACACAGCATGATCCAGCTGCCAATATGTGGTATATGCATTCAGATATGGTATACTGTTACATTTAAGGATGACTGATTCTCCAGTGCTGCACTTTGTATAATCATTTACATCTGGAATACGGTGGATGACGTAAAAGACTGCCAATCTATTTGGTGCCATTTACACTTGTATTATTATCCTGCCTCGGAGCAGTAGGCTGGCAATATATGACCCTTGACAGGACTGGCCTTAAGCAGGGCCAGTAGGGACTATGGCCCAGGCCTCATGGTCAGAGGGGTCCCTGCAGGAAGGCCGGTCCTGGCAGTCTCAGGTCCAGTGCTCCTGAAGCCCTGGGATGGGCTATTTCTGAAGCGCTTTCACCCTGCCCATGACTCTCAGCCCACAGGTTGGCTCCTTCCTGCAAGGCCCTACCTCCTTCCCCAATTTCAGTAAATCACTGATCCCCAAATCTCCCCTGCCAGAGGTGTGGGTGTGCAGGGCTGGCCTTAGAATTAGTGGAGACTAGAGCAAAGATAGAACGCGGGGCCCCTGGTGGCCCCTCCTACTTGGGGGGCATCATCTGCAGGGCTCTGAAGGTGGTTGTGTTTGAGGTGCTGCTGAGACGGAGTGAGCCCCCCAAACGCTGCCCTGATGAGACAGGGGCCACTGTGGGGCCTCCAGAAAGAGCGGGGCCCAAGGTGGTTGCCCCAAGTTGCCCTGTTTTAAGGCAGGCCCTGTGCGTGTGTGTGAAAGCCTGTGGACAGGCACATGTGTTCAAAAACTTAAGACACGTCTTTGTTTCTGTAAACAAACACCAGAGACTGCCAGTTGTTAAAGGGCTGCAGCTGGGCTATAGAGGGCACGGCAATGGGGCGGGGGGTGTCACATTATTTTCACCCTGGGCCCTGCAAATTCTACAGTTGGCCCTGATCCCTGAGGCCCCTTCCAACCCTATCATTCTTTAGTGCATACATTTTTCAGTGGTTTAAGAGCACGAGGGTCAAAAGCAAATCTCTCATTGGCCCCAATCCTAAACACAGTTGCTCATGAATAAGTCTCATTGTAATCCGTGGGACTTACTCCTGCGCAAGTATGTTTAGAACTGAGACCATTGACTTTAATTGTGTACAACCACCGGGGCCCACATGGCTAAAAGGCAGTGGAGGATTGAGCCCTTTAATGTCATCATTTAAATGAAGTATACGTCCCTTAGGTTGACCTACCCTGCTCTCCCTGATAGTTTATCTGCATGTGGTGCTTAAATTCTGGGTATCTAGATGCCAGATAAACAAAGTCAGGCTCTGCGTCCTTGTAGCTGTTTTTTTGCATGTATTGATTTATGAAGGGCCATCCTAAATTGGAACAGTTTGTAAAGAATAAAAGGGACGATAAACAGATAAGCAATATATTTGAATGAAGAGTGAAAAGTATATGAATGAAAATCAGGCAACCAGAGATTTGGGGCTAGATTCCTTAGCTGGGGTAAATTTGTGACACTTCACTGTCATGAACGGTGTTTGGCTGAGTTACATCAGTTGAGGATGGGGCTGAGAAAGGAATATAATTGCTCAGCTGTCAAGTTGTAACACCGCATTTTACAGCTGTCAAATCAGGACAGCTATTTGTGGACAGGCAGCCAGGGTCAAACCTGTCTATGTTCAATGCTAGTGAAAATGAGAAATGGATACCACTGGCTAGTTTCAAGTAAATAAGGTCAGGTGATGGACAACTTTCCTCACAAAGGAAGGGGCTTGATCCTACGCCCAATTAAATCAGCATGAGACTTTCTCATGACTTCAATGAGTACTGAATTTGGTCTTTGCATCACAACCCTTACCCAGCCTTGGTACTCCATTGTTGGGTCTCACCTGAATAAGGGACAGTCCACAGTGCCAAATTATGTGGTGGTTTGATAGCATGTCCATGCGAGGGCAAAAGGTTAAACATCACACTCATTCCATGGTGAGCTATGTCAGTTCTTGAGGGGTGAAACCTTAACATACAAATAAATGGGACAACTAGTGCCTATGGGAAGGTCACCACTAGCCCAGTGGATCAGGTTTTAGACTTAGACCTAGGAGGCTACGGTTCAAATACTATTTTAACCATGAACTCATTAGGTTGCCTTGGGCAGGTTGCTATCTTTCAGCCTCAGTTCCTCATCTGTAAAGTGGGAATAATAATGATGTACTTCACAGGGTTGTTATGAGGGTGAGCTAGATAAGGATTGTAAAGCATTCTGAATGCCGAAAGTGCTCTAGAAATGTTCTTATAAATGGCTCAAGTTGATTGGGGCATGTAAGCTCCAGCTGTCAGGCATTCAGAGTAAATACTAAGAGCAATGAATAGATCACTCCATTGTGACCTGTTGCATGTTTCTCTGAAGCAGTTGAAGCTGGGCACCGTATTATTAAAACAACATAAGTGCCATACTGGGTCAGACCAATGGTCTGTCCATGGTAGGCTGGATGGACCATTAACTTGACCCATTAGGGCACTTCTTGTGTTCTCAGCTATGATAATCCTAGAAAGGTCTTTAAAGCTGTTACTTATTACGGTAACTCCCAGACAGCAGATGCAGTCTCAATGCAAGCAAACATATTTAAATATTTATGGGGCGTGTGTTGCAATTTACATGTAAACAAAACGACAAGTATAAATAAAGGCTTGTGTTTCTCTACCCAGTTTCCAAACTGCTTAGTCAGTCTCCCAACATTTATTCATAGGGAAGTATGCCCATGATGTAAACTCTGGAATAAGGAAAATCCTACAGATCCCATGGGACAGATTCTCAGAGGAAACTGGCTGTAGATTTACCCTCATGGATTAAACATATTGGCTATTAGGGATGGGACTATCGGTATCGGATTCATCCGATAATACCGATAATATCGGTATTGGCATATTGTTTTTTTAACATTGCCAATTTTTCGGATCTTTAACATTGCGGCCATTAAAAATGGCCGCAATGTTAAAGATCTGAAAAATCGGCAATGTTAAAAAAACGATATGCCGATACCGATAAATCCGATATCGGATTAATCCGATACCGATAAAACCAGTAACCGATAATTCACCAATAGTCCCATCCCTATAATGTTACAGAGGCATAGCTAGGCTGGAATGGGCCACGGCTCAGAAGATGGAATAGGGGCCCCTCATCCCTTTTCACAGAGGCAGGGGATACAGCTGCAACAGGAAGTTTGAGCCCCGCCACCGCATGTCCCTGTTATTGCTGCATCCTGGCTATGGGAACACATTACACAGCATCAAGCCTACCAAGCTTCCACTTTCAAATGCGTTTCAGCTTTAATGCCTAAAGGTGGCATGTTTGCAAAACAATCCAATGCCTAGGCGTGGCAAAGGACTGCTAGATCATCCCCAAATGCAACAGATTCAGAAAGCAAGGCAAAATGCCTTGAGGGCTTCTCATTTTGCCTGTGGGACAGCTTCTCCATTGTGTTCCGTCTGAGCCTTCTGCCAGATTCCTTGAGAGAGGCTGTAAACTGGGAGGGTGGGGTGCCACATTGTCTAACAGTAAGACTGTGGCAGACTGGTGTCCTGTCTTTGGTGCTGTCATTCACTCACTTTGGGTAAAAACAAACAGGACAGCGGAGCGGTTTGGCCTGCTGCAGCATGCTTGGACACAGATCCTGCCTGCGTGTGTGTGTGTGTGTGTGTGTAGGAGCCACCAGATGTTGACCCAGGATATCCCAGGCTGTGTTGGCAGCTAGCCCTGGGCTATGACCTCAGAGAACTGCCGAGGTTACACCCCGGGCTAAGGTCTGCCTGATTGGGACAAAGTGGGTCGCCCTGGGGCTGCACATTTGTTCCTGGGCTGGTGTGGGCCGTCATTGCCTGCATGTCATGGTGGGAGGGTGGGGCAGTGAATGCAGCGCAGGGGAAGGGAGAGGGGGCAGTCGGCCGCATGTTCCCTTTGTTCTCCCTGCCCCCAGGCCATGTGGCCATCAACCCGGCTGGGTGAATGTTTGTTTTGCACCCTGTCCCGGTGAGCACCGTGTCCCCTGGGCTGCTTATCCTGGGCCAGCTTGGGATGCAGCAGATCGGCGTCACTTCTGGTTTTACTCTTCGTAACCTTGAGTAAGTCACTTTCCCCCCTTTGTGTTTGTTTCACTCCTTGGGAAAAGACGACAACGATACCTCTCCCTCCCACATAGTGCTTTCGAGAGTTAATCGGAGAAATTACTATTAAATATTCCGGTGGTGGTGGGAGACAGGTGCCCCTAATCAAAATCTGGGCCTTGATGTATTAGATGCAGTACAAACACTGAGGAAGTTACTGTCTTTGCCCAACTTCTTATAGTCATAAGAACATAAAAACATAAGCAATGCCATACTGGGTAAGACAGATGGTCCATCCGGCCCAGCATCCTGTCTCTGACAACAGGCAGCTTCAATTGCTTCAGAGAAGCGCACAACAGGTCAGAATGGAGCGATCCATTTCCTGCTGTTCGCTCCCAGCTTCTGACAGTCAGAGGTCTAATCCCCTGATCAACTTGACTAACAGCCATTTACAGATCTATCTTCTAAGAACTTATCCAATCCTTTTTTGAATTCAGTTGGGCTATTGGCCTTCAAAACAATGGTGGGTAGTCTAAAGTATGCTTGAAAATTGCTACAAAAACAAATAATGGGCCTTGAATTAGCTTCAGATGGCCATTTTCAGTTGTATGCATTTACACATTTTATGCATAACTATTTGTGCTGTGCCATGCTCTTGTATTCCCCTGCCTCACTCTAAGTTCCTTCCCAAGATGTTCCTTTCTCTTGTCCTAAGATGTGACTTACTCCCTCAATGCATTACAAACTCCTTGGGTGTAAGTGGTTTCTCTTCTCTTCTGCTGTCGGCACTGACAAATCCCATCTTCTCCTGCAAGGGCATCGGCAGAATTATGTTGCGGGGTGGGGGGAGTGAGTAAGTAGCGGGAGAGCTATTCTGTCCCACCCCTTTCTGACATGATCATGCCCCTTTCCAAACATTGTGATGTCATATCATTTGGGAAAGGGGCGTGGCCATGTCAGAAAGGGGCAGGGTGAAGGAAGTCCCCGTCCCTTTCTGATATGACCATGCCCCTTTCTAGAGCATCATGATGCTTGGAAAGTACAGAGCCAGGTGGGAGCTGGGGGTGAGGGAGAGGGAGGGAGCAACTGCACTCCCTTGAATTCCCCTCCTGGTGCCCATGTACCCTAATCGCTCATGATACCCATTCATTTTGGGATTATCTTTAGCTTCTCCCTGTCCTTCTCTCCTCGTCTCCAGGCTCGCAGTTATAATCTTGCAGCTATTTTCTCCCAAAAAATCCAAAATGGCACCCCTTGGTTCTGTCTCACCCAAACTACTGTAACTTTTTCCTCCCCGGCCTTCCTCCTCTCCTCTCCTCTCCACCCATCATGCTACATCCTAAGTAGTAGTGTTCTTCTCCCTCTATTCAACTCCTGTTCTCATACCTGAGTCTAGTTTAAAACATATACAAATTAAAAAAAAAAAAAAGCACAACAAATGCAACATAAAAGCAGTCAATCTCTATTGTTGCCTTCCATCTCTGCATCTTTTCATCCCACGCTCGGGTGCTTTCAGACATCTGGAAGCAGGGCCTTCCTTAAATGATTCCCACTGCATACCCAAATGACAACAACGCACAACTTTGCCTTGGGTTTACCATATGGTGATATTTCTCACAATGTCTGAATGTATTTACCTCATGGTAACATTGAGGTGATCCACGGCAGAGCCATTCCAGTTAGTCTGTAGGAGTTACTACTATGGATCACCTGTGTTACCATGAAGTGGCGCCACTGAGACACAACAAAAAAATTCCTCCATGTAGTGAAGCCAGGGTGCTGCTACTGGTGTCCAAGGGTGATAGTTGTGGTGTCGGAATACAGCCTTAATGTCCGCTCTTCTGATCTGCATTTGAATAACTGTTTATTTGCCTTGATCTGGCAACTGGTCCTACACCTGCCTGAAGTTAGCAGGGCGGGAAACCATGTGGCACACGGATTAAAACCATCCCACAGCTGTCTTTTTTTGTTTGTCTGTATGTTTTTAATTTGGCCCCTTTCCAGTTCCTGGATCTGGCCCACAGATCCAATTCCTCCCACCTTCAAGCACTGAAAGAGTGAGCTCAGAGGAAGGGAGTGGAGATGAGGGCGTGCGCTCAAGGACAGGGATGGATCTATGGCATAGAGCCATGAGCTGGACCATCCTTCCCCATCCTGAGCATGCTCCTCATGCAGCCCCACTCCCAACTCCTGTGGAACTTGTACTGATTTTCAAAATGCCCTGTGAGAGGGAAAGGTTCCCCACCTTGATGCAAAATACATTTCATAAATCCATATAGTTTAAGGCCAACGGGATCATGATGATTGTCTAGTATGAACAACACAGGATATCGGGTTCCACCCTGTCATTCCTGCATCAACCTCTAATCTCTATCACCCTCACTGTTACAAACTGCACCTTGTTTCCAGCCTTAACTTGGCTAGCATCAGGATCATGGGTCTGGCTATGTCTTTAGATTAAACAGCTATTTCTGAATTACCATCTCGGAAAAATCTCTTCCTCATATGGGTACTTACAGACTACGAACAACCTATTTATGATGTACTTAAGCTCCTTGGCAGTGGGAGTGTCAGGACAGGTTAATAGGACCTTAGTGAAAATAAGAATCGAGCCTGCTTATGGATAGATACGGTTAATAATGACATTTGCCTCTCAGGTGTGGTATGAGGGTTTATCAGTTAAAAATAGAAAGTGCTATTTAAGTCCAAAGTGCTATTACTAGTGTTATGTGGCAAGAGAAGCATTTATATAATGCTGGTACGGTGCTTTGAAGAGGAAAGGAGCTATAGAAGTATTACACACACAAATTAAAATTTCCCTTATGTTAGCAACTGGGAGGATGGGATGCAACATTGTCTAACACACAGAGGCTGTAAACTGGGAGGCTGGGATGCAACATTCTCTAACACACAGAGGCTGTAAACTGGGAGGATGGGATGCAACATTCTCTAACACACAGAGGCTGTAAACTGGGAGGATGGGATGCAACATTGTCTAACACACAGAGGCTGTGAACTGGGAGGATGGGATGCAACATTGTCTAACACACAGAGGCTGTGAACTGGGAGGCTGGGATGCAACATTGTCTTAGTAAGACTGTGGCAGACTGGTGTCCTGTCTTTGGTGCTGTCATTCACTCACTTTGGGTAAAAACAAACAGGACAGCGGGCTGGTTTGGCCTGCTGTGGCACACTTGGGCATGGACCCTGCATGCATGTGTGTTGGCAGCTAGCCTAGGCTCTGACCTCGGAAAACCTCTGAGGTCACAGCCTGGGCTAGGGTCTGCCTGATTGGGCCAAAGAGGGTTGCCCTGGGGCTGAACATTTGTTCCTGGGCTGGTGTGGGTCATCATTGGCCACCGTGGCTGCCTGTCATGGTAGGGGGCGGGGCACTGGGTGCAGCATGGCAGCGTGGCTGGCCAGCCACATATCCCCCATTCTCCCCGCCCGCCCCTGGACTGCGTGGCCGTTGACCCAGCCGGGTGCATGTTTGTTTTGCGCCTTGGCCCGGCGGTGACCACCGTGTCCACCTAGGCTACCTGTCCTGGGTCAGCCTGGGATGTGGCAGCTCGGCATGACTTCTGGTTTTCCCCTTAGTAACTTTGGATGAGTAAGCGTTGTGGGGTTTAGGGGTGCTGCCACTCATGACACACATTATAGACACCACACGCTTGGGATCAGGTCACTAGCCTTTATTGCTTAGGGACTGGAACAGGGACAGTGGACCCAGATCTTTCCCTGTCCAGGGGTGTTTTCAGACATGATGGCGCCCACTGCTGTCCCGGACTTACCTGGGGGGTGGGGGTACCATCACTCCCGTCAGGGTCCGGGCCAGCCACTGAACAACTGTGACTTCCGCCTAGCCCCACGCTCACACTGCGCAGCCCACTCACCCCCTCCCCAGCTGACAGGAAGCCATGGCAGCCAATAATGGCCACCACAGTGCCTGGAACCACCGGGACTCTGAACTGGGTCCACGTTAAGTGGGTTTTCAGACATGAAAGCCTGTTTTACTCTGGGTCCAGTGTCCGGATCCCAACCGTGATGGCAGCTAGCCCGGGCTGTGACTCAGGGACTTCCCCCGACTCACAGCCCAGGCTACTCACCACCATGGTCAGGATCCAGCTGAGGGGAACATCTGGCAGATGCCTTTTTATGGGTGTTTTCAAATGTGACTATGGCATGGTTTCACCCGCTTTAGCGTGGATTAAACCAGGGGCCACCGTCACATTCAAATTCACTCACCAGATAGTTCCCCGGGCTGGATCCTGAGTGTGCTGGGAGCTAGCCCGGGATGCAACTCGGGGAAGTCCCTGAGTCACATCCCAGGCTAGCCCCCACCACGGTCAGGATGCGCCTTCTAAGTTAGCCAATGTGGTTCTGAGGCACTGTACAAACTAAAGGTCTCTCATACAGCACAGCATAGCTTGAAGCAATGGGAAGGGGGAACAAAGGAGAAAGAGCGAGTGAGTCAAGAAATTTGATTAAATCTTAGCTCCGTGGGAGATGTGAATGAGGCGGCCTGCAGCTGCAGAAACCATAAACGAAGGTGCTCAAGCCAAGGATGCGACCATGGTCATTAGAGCTGACAACCGAGACACCCTTTCAGGATCCTTTAGGGACCTCAGCCGCTTGCCCTTACACGGTCTTTTTGCTTGCTGGTTTTAACCCTTTAAGGCGCTGCAGGATGCCCCGGACATGCAGGTTGCATGTCAGAACATGCCTGCCAACACCAACAAGAACAAAGCTCAGGTTGAAAGGACTTTACTCCTTGTGGTAAAACCAGACTGCTCAGTTTCACTTTCCACTCTAAATCAGTTTCATTTTGAGGGTTAGTTTGCAGGACACATCAGATGGAATACACATTAACTCCCCAAAAGTTAAGCCAGCAAGCAAGTCGAAATCTATCACATGCATATCTTAGAATGTACGAAGGGATATTAATCTGCTTAATTTGCCTTAATTGCTGCAGCAGGGGATAGAGGCAGGTTTCGCCCCAGGGAATGAATCCCCCGCTGCCTGCCTGGTTGGGACAATGCATTGTTGACAAGAAAGAAAGGGGAAAAAGTATAATAATGGGATACCTATTAGCAGCCATGGCATATGCACGATAATGTCTGAAGTGGGGGAGGGAATGCAAACTCCCACAACAAAGAGTACAAGCAGGAGAAGTGTTTAATGTGAATATAGCCTTAAACGTTTTCCCTTTAAAATAATAATAATAATAATAATAATAATAAAATAATAAAAAGTCTATTCATTTCAGCTTTGAAACCCACCCTTTCTCTTCTTTTTAAAAGCAAAACTAAATCTTGGGGCTAATGCTCCTTACCAATGTCCCCCTTTTTAAATCATCCTTGTGGCACACTGGGAAATGGATCGCTCGGTTCTACTTCATTACTATGGGGGAGAGTAATCTCACAGACAGGCCTCCAGCTCCCAAACACCTAGAGCCACTTTCTAATCTGCAATGCACATGCGTGTAGGCAGGCGAGCAATCTTTCATTTCCTTGGGGCAACATTGCTTATGGTGACTGGCAGGGGCTTTTTGTATTTCATCAGGCATTTTATTAACACGCTGCCAGAGATCTATAACTGTACCCGCTGTGTTAGTGATCGCATTGTGTGCAATGGCATGTCTATCACGGGAGATAATGGGTATGCTGCTGTCAAGGGGGCCATGAATGGACCAGCATGTGAACAACTTTCATATGTTAGCTACACCCCTGGTAATACATAGGGCTTAACATGCATCGAAAACTACATCCACGTTAGCTCAAACACAAGTTTTGGTGGTGAAAGCCTCCCTGGGCTCAAGGAAATAGTGGTTTGTTTGGTTTTTGCTTTTCTAAAACCCCAAATTTTGATTCAGCAGAGCTTGTAAGCACCTCCAATGCTTGTTGTCTTCTCACGAGGCGCTCAGCACCATGCAGAATCAGGCCTGTAGTCATAACTGGTTCCCATCTGGTGTTCTCTAAGATCATTGGCCAGATAGCAGCTCCCAAATCACTTGTGTCACTTCTAGAACACAATGGTACAGTGCTTACATACTGTCAAATTAACTTGATCCCATTCTTATTTTGTTTAATGCCTGTGAGATGAAGACAAAAGGCAGCCTCTGTAAATCAAGAAAATGCTGCGGAGACAATCCTTCCATAGGCACTCAAGTACTACAGCGATGATCCTGGAAAAAATAATATCTATAGCGAGTGCTGCATTTGGAGACTCTAGTCTCTGGAGAAGCCTCCTAGGGCCTTTCTGCTCTGAAACTGGAAACACTGGCTATTTCCTTTCTGTTTCTACTTTGTCTGGTTTGCTAAATAAATAGGGACATTTGCTGCTGCAATTCATAGACAGGCATGGAGCACATGGCATTTTAGTCAATGTCAATTAGCAATATTAACTGTCTAAAGCCTTCCTTCTCCCAAAAGGAAGGAGAGACATGTTTACAAAAGCCAAGCTAAAACAAAGGAAAGAAAAAAGTCATCAAAATGTATTTTAAATGCACAGGAACGAAAGATAGACGAAATCTTGGCTCAGATATAGGTCCCTTGTAATTAATGAAAAACCTGTAATCTGAAACCTGCTTAGAAAAAGGGTCCAGCCTGCTAAGGTGATTAAGATGCCTTGCCTCACACGGGTGCATGATCCCATGAGGGGCAAGCTAGTTTAAAGGGCTTGTTCCTATTAAGGGGAAACAATGCTTTTTCAAATAGCTAACTTTAGTTCAAATAATTTTGTATAGCCAGGTTAGCTAAATTGAGTCAGCTAATCACAAGGAAAGATATGGGGTTACCCTCAACAAGGTAACCTGAGTTTAAAGTCAAGCCAGACTGTTTACATTAGGGTTTTAACTTGAGTTAGATAACCCCTCCCCGCCCCCTCAACATAGATAGTCCTTGAGAAAACTGATCAAGAGAAGGTCCAAATTCTGTGAAATGTTGAGAGCCTCCCAAGTGGTGCTGTGTATCCCCAAATTGCAGGATGCTCAGCATGTTCCAGGATCAAATCATGGGGGACCTGCCCTGTATTACCAATTCAATGTTATATATTATTTATTTATTTAAATTTATACTCCGCACCCTTCTAAGGCTTGGTGATTTGGTGGACTGAGGGTAGGACTTCCACTTGGGAAACCTAGGTTCAAATCCAGGCTCAGCAAATCCAGTCCTTTATTGCACCAATTTATGTTGGTGGGTAGATACAACAGGGGTTGCCAAGCTGTGGGGTGGCGATCCCAGCCGATACTTGATATACACACTGCATGTCTTTCTTGTATGTCTGGGGTCACAGGATTCTACTTTAAAATGGGGTCGCACACAGGCACAAACGCAGGTAACTGCTGATATACAAGCTTGTATTATGCTCTTCCTCTCCTAATCTGGGACCAAAAAGCCAACTATTTCTCAGTTTCAGTTCACTCTCTGCACACTGAGAATAATAATACTGACTTACATAGAGACATCGCGACAATGAACAAAATAATGACACAAAGTCCTTTATGCACTGAAAACTACTAAAAATGATAAAGCATGACTATAATGTAAGACAGCACGTCAGGGAACCTTTCCCCTCCTAAGGGCCGCTTTGAATATGTGTCCAAGCTCCGAGGACCGCATAGTAGTTGGGAGTAGTGATGCTTAAAGGGTATGCTCAGGAAGAGGAGGGTCCTCCAGATCATGGATCCATCCGTCCCCTGTCCTTGTGCACATTCCCTCATCTCTGCGCCCTGCTCTGAGTTCAGTGTTTCAAAGCTTGGGAATAGGAACTGGATCCAGGAACTAGAAAAGGGATCAGAGTAGCCACACAGGCCACATTTGGCCCCTGAGCCTGATGTTCCCCATCCCTGATGTAAAAGGGTGCTGCATATTAATTTGTCTTTTGTGTCTGCTCTACCCTGCAAGAAGAGTACTGTACATCCTGCAACTGTAGTAGACGGCTGATGTTCTAATAGGGGTTCTGTGACATGAAAAAAGAAACCTTGTTCTGCCAAGCACATGAAAGAGGCAAGCATGAAGCAGAGATACAAAAAGGAGAGGGGTGGCTAGCGCGTCTGATGTGATATTTGATCTTTGTCAGGGCCTGCCCCTGAGCCGCTCGGGTGCCTCTGAAGAGCCATACAAATGCTTGCAAGCAAAGCCACAACTTTTCGACAGGCACAGCTCAGGGCAGAAAGAAACACCATCGGGAGGGCACGTTGCAGACAGGAGAGACGCAAGCAGAGTATTTCTTTTTTCAAAACAAAACAAAACAAAACCCAGCGACACGTAAGCAAGCCAGAAGCCCCGCCTTGGTGTGATTGTTTGAAAGGGATCAAGCAGGCGCACTCCTGCCGCCCGGCATGATTGTTACTATCACAGCTGTGCAAGAGAGAGGGCGGGGAGGAGATGATGCAAGGGGCTTGGCAGCATGCTCAGCAATCACTAGGCTGCGCCCGTACGGAAGGAGCCAACGAAGCGTGTGTGGATGTCTCCATGAGAGACAGCACGGCCGGGCGAGGCAGGCTGCAGAGCCAAGAGTGACATAGCGCGCTGCTGGGCTTGAACCTGCCTGTTAACTCTCCCTAAACTGCTGCTGATTCTCACGCGGGTGGGAAATGGACATTATTCCAGGAAGTGTATATATAGCCCCTTTGCCAAGCTCTCTCTAAGCAGCCAACCCCTATTGAGCCAGAGCCAGGCAAGGGCAGACTGATCATACAAAACCCCACGGGTTTGTGGGTCCGTAGTTGTTCCTACGCAGTATAGGGTAGTCCGTGAATAAACTTGAAATGACAACGTAAGTGTGGGAATTACTGGTGTAAAATACAGGCCCACAGGGCCTCCAATGTAGGGAGTCTTAGGGTATTTTTAAACAAGGGGCTCCCCCCCCACACACCCCCAGGAGGCACTCATCTGGATGCCTATCTGAAAGCGGTGCAGGGGAATGGGCGCTCCCGTGAGCACCCACTCATAGAGCACTGCCAAGAAATCCAGAGTGTGCTGTGCGGGACAAGCCAAACAGGTTTGTGGCAGTGGGTGGCCACACAGCTCCCTGCTCGTATGAACTGGGGTGGCCGGCTATGCCAGGAGATAGCTCCTCTGCTCGTAGACACGGTGGGTGGGGAACATGGCACAAGAACTGGCTGGGAGAGCCCGGGTTCCCTAGCGCTGGCACCAGGAACGTGTCCATTGCAAAGGCCATCCCTGCGCGCTTCCCCCTTCCGCATGGTACATGTTTATTACGTGTGCATTTTGTTGATTATTTTGTGAGCCGCCTTGAGCCATTTTTGGGAGAGTGCGGGATATAAATGAAAAATGAAATGAAAAATGGTCCGTGGCAGGGGGACTGCATGGCAGCTGCTGCAGTAGCCACGCTGGGAACCACCCGTTAGAATCCATCCCCTCTCACTCCATGTAAGTGGGTGCTCCGTGGCATTGCCACTCAGCAGCTATGGACACCCCACCTCACCCCCCGACCAAGCCATGCTAATTTAAAAACACCCGTTGCTCATGAAGGGCATGTGGCAACTCAAGAGGGCCCCCCCTCAACACATGGGAGCCACAAGTAAACCAGAAATAACAACATATGAGTAACATACAGGCTGCAAATGTAGGGAGCTTCATCCCCAAAGGGGGTCAGATGAGTCTGACTAATTGCCATCAAAACTTAATTACGTTTAAAAAAAAAAAAAAAATCGAATGGGTGAGCCAGGGTGTTCAGCAAACATCCAGCTTCTCTGGATTCAGGATTGCTGTTAGGTAGGTAACTAGCTGCACTGGTGTAACAGCACTGCCCCCCCCCCCCATCCCCAGTATGGAGGGATTAGCCTCTGCTCCCCCAACTTGGGAGGAGGAAGATGGGACTCCTCCATCTGTCCTCCGCTGTTCTGGTGCTCCTGACTGAGATCTAGGTATTATTATCACCATTTTACATATTTATTTATATTTATTTAAATTTATATCCAGTCCGTCTCACAAAAAGCAGGCTTAGGGCAGGTTACATGAATGGCCCTTTTTAAACAGGCAGCACCCAGGCAGGAACCCCCACAAATCTGGGTGTTCCTGCGTGGGCGAGTCTCGTGTAAAATCCGTGGCGGGTGTGTGTGTGTGTGTGTGCTCCTGCAAACACACATGCACACCCACCTCCAGCCGGGGAAAACGGCGGTTGCTCCGTGCGTAGGTGATTTGGGTGTGTGTGTGTTTGGTGCCCGCCCATCTACACCCTCCCCCACTGACCCACCTCATACGGACTGGCACAAACACTGACACACACACCCCGCACCGTGGCCTGTGTAAAAAGGGCCAATATGTAACACATGAAAAAAAGAACATTTAAAATGCACCCTCCCCAAACACCATCCTTGGACTTCACCCAAAGCCCACCTAAAAGACTTGACACTGTTTCTGAAAAATGCATAGACTCAAGCTTTGGCCAGCCTCATGGGGAAGGGAATTCCACAGTGGGAGAGCAGCTACCAAGAACACCTCCACCCCTACCAAAAGGTGCAGCCGGAAGGTCACTCTCGCCTGATCCGAGAGAGCATGAGGAGACACAGGCGAGGAGGCAAAACTGAGGCAAAGTGACTTGTGCAAAAGCCACAGAGAGAGAGGCTTGGGCTGAGAGCCAGGATTAGGACTGGGGGGTCTCTAGCTTCTACTATCCAGAGACCTCAACTATTATATGAAAATGTATTAGGATTATTATTACTTTAAATTTATATATCACCCTTCTCCACAAAAGACGTAAAAATACATATAATATTCCCACCCAGTCAACCCTGAATGCCCCCTCATATCCATTGTTCCCTCACCCATCAGAATCGATTAAGACATTAGGTAAACAATCAGTTAGCCCCCATACAATAAAACAGACCCAGAAATCTGGCCCCCTCAACTCCACCCCACACATCCATTCCCCATCATACCCATTCCCCTCACCCCTAAAGGATGTGTATGTGTCATGGCATAAACAGCCCCCCCCCCCCATGCTTGTGCAACCTCTCACAGGTGGTTCGTGGCACAACTCTCCCTCTCTTAGGGGGAGCAGGGAAAAGGGACCTGGGGACCCCCAGTCACAAGCACACACCACAGTACCCCCGTCCCATGGGTGAGTTTGTGGCATAACCCTCCCTCCCCCAACCCCCATCATCCTCAACCTCCCATATACCCTTCCCTACATAAAACACCAAGCACTAAGCCATCATTTTAAAAAACAGTAATGGAGAGGAGTGGAGGATAACTGGGAAAGGCTTCCATTCCCCATGTATTGCTACACAAATGCAAGACATCCAGCCCTGAGCCACCAACACCACTGGATGTCTGAAGAGCTCCAGAGGCTGCTGAAGTGTGCTGTCCATTAGACAATTACCTGAGGAGAGGGGGAACATGAATCAGAGGGGGGCGTGACCGTGGGCACCAGAAGAGGAATGCAAGGGGGAGCGGTTGCACCCCCCTGGCTCCTGTCTGGCCCCTCACTTTCTGAGCATCGGGATGGCATGATGCTTGACAAAGGGGTGGGGCACCCTTCACCTCCCCCCTTTCTGACGTGACCACACCCCTTTCCCTGAGTATCGTGACAGATGCTCAGAAAGCAGTGTGGTCACATTGGAAAGGGGCAGGGCAAAGTGGTTCTTCCCCCCTCCCCACCCCTCCCTGGACATTATTCTGCCGGTGGCCTTGGGTGTGGCTCAGCCCAAAGCTTCCCCAGCTGCATGTGAGGTAAATGTGCCTCAAAATACACCTATGAGCACTGGGTGTTCATGGTCTTGCCTAACAACAAAGCAAGAAAAGGAAATTGTACAGGTGCAGTTAGGTCCAAAGAACCAACTGTGTTTACAACATGCAACCACTAGCAGTGCCACTTACACGACTGGCTTCTGACTGCTTCTAAACGGGGCATACGGCAAATTCAGGAGAAGACCCACAAACTATTAAAGAAGAGCTGGGAAACCATTTCCCTCCTGCAGGTTACTCTGATATTTATTTATTTATTTTATTCTATTTAATTATTTAAAAATTCCTAATATCCTGCCCCTCCTGCCTCAGGCAGCTTAGGGCGGCTCACAGAATTAAAAAATACAAACATCCATAAAACATCATACTAAAATATAAATAAAATAACCTGTCTCCCCAGCACCCACACTCCCTCCTCACCCTACCGGTCTCCTTCTCCAAATGCCTGGTGGAACAATAAGATCTTACATAGCTGCTGGGAGGTGAGCAAATCCAGGCAGAGGCGGGCCTCTTCTGGGAGGGAGTTGCACAGCAGCGGCGCGGCCACTGAGAACGCCCTCCTCATAATGGCCATTCGCCGACAATGCAATACCTCAAGGAGAGCACTCTTGGCAGAATGCAGAGGCCAGTTTAGGGCCCATGAGGTGGTTTTCAGATAAGTGGGACCCAGGCCATGTAGGGTTTTAAAGGTTAAAACCAGCACCATGAATCAGACCCGGAAAGACTATTGGCAGCCAGTGCAGTGCACACAGGACTGGAGTTATATGCTCATGCCAGCACATCCCCGTAAGGAGATGGGCCGCCGCATTCTACGCTAGCTGCAGCCTCCAGACCATCACCATGGGCAACTCCATGTAGAGCGCATTACAGTAGTCAAGTCTCGAGGTAATGAAAGCAATGAACTGCACTGGCTGCCAATAGTCCCTCCGCTCCTTCAAATCCCTCCTCAAGACCCACTTTTCCCTCGCCGCCTTTCCCAATGCCTGCTAGCCGTTCCTATATTCCTACTGTCTGCCCTCCTCTGCAGACTGCTGCAGCCAACCTGATTGTAACCAAGCCAAGCACACGCACCTGAGACTTCGCATCCGCTTGAATGTTTGTTAGTCTTCTCCCCTGTCTCTCCCACTGTCCCCTCTCCCCCTCCTTGTCTTTTAGATTGTAAGCCACAGGCAGGGACCGCGTCTATTTCTATGTTTTGTGCAGCACCAGGTCACACGTCTGGCGCTATATAAATGTTTATAATAATAATAATAATAATGAAGGATGGTGGCAAGGTCAGAATTAGAAATATAGGGCTGGAGCGTTCTAACCAGATGTAATTGGCGGAAGGTGCCCCCAACCACAGCTGCCACCTGGGCATCCAACCGCAGCTGCAGATCTAGGAGCAACCCCAGGCTCCAGACCTGAGAAACCAGAGGAGGGCAAACCCCATTTATGATGGGCACCCCCACCATCACTGGACCCACCAACCAGCATCACCTCCATCTTGTCAGGATTCAGCCTCAATAGACTTGCCCTTATTCAGTCCCTTACAGCTGCCAGCACCGAGACTGCCAGGTCTGGGTCAGATGAAAATGAGGTAGAGCTGAGGGCGCATTCAGATGTGCGTTTAAATCGCACAGCGGCGGCGGCGGCATCGTGCGATTTAAAGCACCGCGCACTTCCGGGTTGGTGTGAATGCACCAATTCAGCGTAATGCGAACTGTTGGAGTGCGGTTTGCAAAGCTGCTCGGAGCAGCTTTTAAAACCGCACTCCAACAGTTCGCATTACGCTGAAATGTGCGCACTCAGTGCATTCACACCAACCCGGAAGTGCGTGATGCTTTAAATCGCACGATGCCGCCGTCGCCGCTGCTGTGCGATTTAAACGCACATCTGAATGCAGCCTAAGTGTCCTCAACATATTGATGGCACCGCATTCCAAACCCCCTCATAATCTTACCCAGCAGCTGCATGTACATGTTGAACAGGAGGGGGGACAGAATAGAACCCTGCAGCACTCCACACGAGAAGCCCCAGGGAGATGATGAACAGCCCCCCAGCACCATCTGCTGGGTTCTCTCAGCTAGGAAAGAACGGAACCACTGAAGAACAGTCCTGCTCACCCTAGCCAGATCTCTCAGGCAGGTCACAAACACTTCATGGTCAACTGTATCACTGCAACACGCTCTACGTGGGGCTGTCCGAGAAGTTGGTCCAGAGGCTGCAGCTGGTGCAGAATGCCGCGGCCCGTCTCCTGACGGGGGCGGGTCGCAGGGAGCACATGACACCTGTGCTCCGGGCTCTGCACTGGCTGCCTATAAAGCACCGGGCAAGGTTCAAGGTGCTGGTTTTAACCTTAAAAACACTTCAAGACCTGGGCCCTGCTTATCTGCAGGACCACCTCACTCCTCATGTGCCCGTATGACCCCTGAGGTTCCCCAGGCGAGATGGGTGGCCACCAATGTTAGATCTTTTTCGGTGGCTGCCCCTGTGCTGTGGAATTCACTCCTGGAGGAAGCTCAGTTAGCCCCCACTCTCCTGTCATTTTGACGTTTATGTAAGACCTGGCTGTTCCTCCAGGCCTTTGGTGAGGGGGTGGGGTGGGGCGGGTTGCTTTCTCCCTGCATATGGGATTTTTTAAATTTTAAAATTGTTTTTATTATATTATTGTTTTATATTGCTGTTCGCTGCCTCAAGCTGCCCTGTGTGCAGGAGGGGCGGGATAAAAATCTTTTATAAATAAATAAAAATAAAAATAAATGCCGCTGAAAGATCTAACAGATTCAGCAGGGTCGAATTTCTCGTGTCCAATTCTAGGCACATATCGACCAAAGCCACAAGTGCAGTTTCAGTGCTATAACCCGGGCAAAACCCAGACTGCAACGGGTCTAGAAACTGATGCCATTCATGTGTGCCTGGAGCTGCTGAGTCACCACCCGCTCAGTAACCTTCTCTAAAAAGGGAAGGTTAGAGACAGGCCGATAGCTGGCAGGGGAATCAATGTCAAGCAAAGGTTTCTTGAGCAAGGGCTGAACCAGAACCTCCTTGAGGTAGTCTGTCAACCTGCCCTCCCGCAGGGTGGCGCTGATTACCCCAGCTAGCAACAGCCCCAGTATCTCCCGGCTGGATAGGAGCTGGGGCTGTGGGAGCTTTAAGGGTGTACTCAGGATGGTGTAAGGAAGGGTCCAAATCATGCCCACACCTGGTTTAAAGGAACACGACTCTATTCCTGGATACTACAGAGGGCTTGATAAGTATTATTGTTCTCATTTTATAGATGGGGAAATGGAGACACAGAGCTTCTGGTAGAACCAGGATGGAAAGAAGCACACATCATCTCTCTGTTGGTGGCCAGACCAATTTGCCTCACCTCTTTCTCATTAGACTACAACATCATAAGAGTAATCAAACTGTCCTCTGCCTATATTAAATTGCCATTAAGTAAAATTAAGCCATTTGATGGGATGTGGCTAAGACGCATCCTCTGAAACAGAGTTTGAATGTTCTTCTGGCTAAAAAGACCAGCATAGAATCCTCACACATGTATATCAATGGAAGCAGCCGTTCTTCTAAAGAATTTTAGGCATACTGACAAATTCCTGCCTGATGATTCCTGAGTTGCTCATGAGTCACTGGGTACTACAGCGTAAACAGAGCTGCTATATCTTGCCGCCTAAATATAGAAGCATCTTGTAAACCATTCTCTCACTTTTGGCCACTCAGATTGCTTCATTCAACGGTGTTTATCTTGCCTTAACTGCCAGTCCTGTGGAACATTATGTTTGCAGGCATTCTAGGACGACTCAGTGTCATTGGATTGTTAAATAAATCCCCTTTGTTTTTGTTTTGTTCCAGTCCCTCTCGATTTCCCCTCCCAGCATGAATTTTATATACATTCAGCCTTGGACTGATGGTTCTGAAAACCAACAACTTCTATTTACTGTTAACATGAATCATTTCCATAGCACATTCAGTGTTCAAAGTGCTTTACAATCGTTATCTCGTTCACCCTCACAACAATACTGTGAGGTAGGTCATAATTCTTCCCATTATACAGGTGGAGAAGATAATGACTTGCCCAAGGCCACCCAGTGACTTCATAGCAAAGATAGAATTTGAATCCTGGTCTCCCACTGTTGTTATAATTACTTGTTATTTTATTGCCTGCAATGAGCCTGGCACTGAACGATCATGATTAGAGACAGGTCTCTGCCTCAGAGGCTTACCGTCTACGGTTGACAAAGTAGGGGAGAGACATGAAGGAAGGGAACATGGGGGAGACAGGGATGCGTACATTCCCATTTTTACAGATGGGGAACTGAGGCTGAGAAAAAGTGGTTTGCCCAAGGCCACACACTGAGTTCATGACTAAAATGCGATTCAAATTCTAGTCCAACTTCAACATCTTATCCACTAGGCTACACTGTTTACAGAAAAAGTATAATGTGGGCAGCCGGGGCTGGATGATTATAGTGCAATGTGAGGAGCGGCCATTTTAAAAATAGCCACAAAGTTAAAGATCCGAAAAGTCGGCAATGTTAAAAAACCGATATACCGATACCGATATTATTGGTATTATCAGATGAATCCAATACCGACAAACCAGTAACCGATAATTTGCCGATAGTCCCATCCCTACTGTATAGCAACATCATCGGTACCACGTGTTTTCCAGCCTTGCTCCTTTTGTCCCTCAGTGTTGTGACTCTGGCCCACTTTTTGCTCTGCATCATAGCAAGGGCAGGGTTGAGGAGGAGGAGATGCTTTCCTTGGGAAGGGTGTGGTAGAAACAGTGGGTGAGGAACGGAGATTGCATATTGGTGTAATGCAGCTGGGCTGGGCCGGGCCAGGGCAAGGCAGGGATTACTGTGTACCTGCACATTAGGTCTGTAGGTGGCCTGGCGAGGGCCTCCAAGGATGGTATAGGGCGGGGCCCTTGCATTCTTAAATCCTGTCCTGCGAGTAGTAGCTTCTTCTACCAAAGTGCCAATCTGATGGTGATGGCGAGAGAGGAACTGTCTTTGGCTCATTTCCTGAGGCTTGCAGCAAAGGAGCCAATTGCTTTGTTGGAGTTTTGACATGGATATTTGTATGGAGGCCTCCAAACGTGTTTCATGGATAGGCCACACGTCAAGGCCGACATCAGAATTTGTAAGGCTCAGGGTGAAGATAAAGTGTCCCCACCCTCTCCTGGACATCCTCTGCGGGACCCTAGAGGTGGTGATGTTTGGGGCACAGCTGGGAAGACGTTGGGGTCTTGCACCCTGTCCTGGTGAAAATGGGGAACAAAATTCGAGAAAATAATGGAGCCCCTGAGGTAAGGCTAGCTTTGCTAGAAAGAGTGTCTACATTAGGCTCAGTCTAACCAGCATAGTGGGTGGGGCCGCAGGAAAGTAATCAATGGGTGTTTTCAAACAAGCAAGCTGATGGAGTGGTGTCCGTGGCCACCGGGTGGCACTGCAGCTGAGCACCCATGCAGGTGGAGTGCATGGGGAGGGATCAAATAGGTATTGCTACTGCAGCTACAATTAGGCAGCATCCACACACTCCCTTTGCCATGGACCACGGTGAGGGGAAGCGTTCTGGGCTGGCCTTTGCAAGTGACATATTCTGGGTGCAAGTGCTGGGGAACCCTATCAGGGGCCCTGGGTGTGGGGCATCTGGGACACAGGTGAACATAGGGGGTCAGGATATAGGGCCTGGACCAGCAGGGAGAAATCAGGGGACAAAGTTAGACACAGGGACTAAGAAAAAGGAAAGTGCCATTCTCCCAGGTGACAGGGAGCAAACCCCCTCATAGATCTACAGTCTCAGGGAGAATACAGCTCATCATTGGGGTTCATAGGGAAAACATCCAGAGAGTACAGGAGAACCAGGAAGCCAGAGGTCAGGGGGCATGAAATCATGGAACAGAGGGCTAGGACCATAGGCAAAGGGGCCAGAACAAGAGGTGAGGCTATGGGCTAGAGCAAGGGTGTTAGGCAACAAGGACTGGCATGGAAGAGAGCAAGCGGCAGGGCAGGGCAGGGCAGGGCAGGGCATGCACGTGGTGGGAAGCAGGAATTACTCTGCCCAACTTGCTGCTGGTGCCAGCATACCTTTTATACTAGCTGGTACCCAATCAATAAGTTGGGAGGTGGAGCTGCCTGAGTACAGGAAAAAACACCTGGGAAAGGTGTGGCTCAGGCAAGGACTGGTGAAACACTGGAAGAACCACAGGGAAAACAAAGAGGATTGGGGTCAGACATAGGGAATGGAGCCAGAGGCTGAATGAAGCAGTGTCTCTGGGGGTCAGATGTTCACGACCTGTGGGACCTTACAGACCCAGGTTCCCCAGTGCTCCTGGCCATTTTTTGTGACTCGCAAAGGCCGTTTTCCCCACCCACGCTGCCTATGAGCGGCGGACCCATTTGCTGGCATGGCTGGCTGCTGCCATTCATATGGGCAAGGGCTCCATGGCTGCCCATTAACATGGATCTATTTAGCTTGCTCTGCATGGAGCGCTCTGGATTTCCCAGCAGTGCTCCATGGCTCATGGGAGTGTGCATCTGGCCACTCCACCTTCAGACAGGCAGTTGGCTCTGTGGCTCGTGGCTAGCCATGCGGGGTAGAAACTTGTCTGAAAACAACCCAATGAAAGGGGTTACCATTCAGGAAAAGGATCTTGTGGACAATACATTGAAATCCTCAGCTCAATGTGCGGCAGTGGCCAAAAAAGCAAACAGGATGGCACAAATTATGTGGAAAGGGAATAAAACTGAAATTATCATAATGCCTCTATATAAATCTATGGTGGGACTGCACCTTGAATATTGTCTGCAGTTCTGGTTGCCTCATTTCAAAAATACGTAATAGGACTAGAAAAGGTACAGAGAAGGGCAACAAAAATGCTAAAGGGTATGGGAGCTTGATAGGTTAGGGCTCTTCAGCTTGGAGAAGAGATGAGTGAGAGGGGATTATAATAGAAGTTTATAAAATGATGAGTGGTATGGAACAAGTGAATAGGGAATGGTTATTTACCCTCTCAAATAATACTAGAACTAGGGGACACTCCATGAAACTAACGTGGTAGATTTAAAACAAATTTTTAAAAGTTGTTTTTTTTTAATTCAACGCACAAGTAACTTGTTAAATTTGTTGCCAGAGGAAGTGATCAAGGCCAGTAGTATAGCTGGGTTTAAAAAAGGATTGGATAAGTTCTTGGAGAGTAGGTTTATTAACAGCTCTTTTAGCCAAGTAAGTTTAGTGGATGTAATGTCTTACTAGTAGACAACAGGGAATGGATTGTCCATTGTGACCCGATTAGGTACTTCTCCCAAGCGACGGAGACTGGCCAATATTGGAGACAGGATGCTGGGCTCGACAGACCATTGGTCCGACCCAGTATGGCACTACTTATGTTCTTAAAGTCAAATAAACCGTCCAGAGGTTTTTCAGCTTTTGTTTCCAACCTTGAAAAGGCCAATATTGGCTAATACTGGCCTTTTCCTGGTCTTTTACATATAAGCATGCACACTCCTACTGGGAGCGTTTCCCAGGGTCTTCCCTCCCCCCTTCAATTTAATTACCGGGGCTGTAACCTCACAATTTAAACCCTGAAAAGAGGGGTTTCCAGAAGAATTAAAAGGCCTGGAAGCAGAGAGAACGAACATAGATGTCTGCTTCTCCCTGTTTTATAGCTGGCTTTGAACCAGTATCGTCGTTAATTGGATCCTGACTGATGGATCTGGCCACCTGGCATTCTGTCTGGCTTCTAGCTGATGGATCAGTTCACTTGGCAGGCTAAGTGGGGAACTGGCCACCTGGCTAATAAAAGGGCTATGGAATATTTGACTAGCTAACTGTCAGCCTGATGAGGCACTTCTTTATTACCAATACTGACAGCGGCCTCTCTCTTTTGCTCTCACTCAGCTGTCTCACCAAGCCTGTGTCTTCCCCAGGCTGGAGAGAAAACACCCCACCCAGCCCCCCTTCCCCTACTTATGTTCCTCTGCTTGTCTGCCATCAAGGATAAAGGCAGGCTTTTTCCTTAATTATTAAATGGGACTCAAATCAGCTCTCCCTTCTCTTCCAGTTTCTTTAGCTTCTTCCAAGCTCCCTGCCCCCATCCCCTCCCCGCAAGTAGGCCATGCCTCTAACCAGTGGTTTTTGGGACTCCAGATTGCTAGTCTGCATCATGTAGAGTGATAGCGTACCAAAGCCATACTCCTTTGTATATTTTCCTGAAAGCAAAGGGCTTGATTTTGCTGCCACTTATGGCCAGGGACCTGTGTTCATTGCATTTTCCCCATTGCCTCCAATGGGGAAAACGCAGCGAATGCAGGTCTCTGCTTATGGCAGAGTAAATCAGGAGAAATGTGATCAAAACCAGTGGAGTAACAACAGTATAAAATGGCTGAAACCAAGCTCAGAATTAGGCAGAAAGGGAGTGATTCTCCTTGCACACTGTGTCTTTGTTCATATTGTGGAAAGGGGAGTTTAAATTAGAGCTCTGCCTGGGTTCCAAAATCAGATCTGAGTCCAAAACCTGATTTGGATACCAATGCAGCCAGGCTCTTGTGCATCTGGGTCTGATGTAATGGGGTGGCTCCACCCCCACAGCACACGGTGATGTCACGACACTACGTGGGGGCGGAGCCACATCAGGAATCAGGTGGGGTTAAGTCATTTCCTTGCTCTTTATTTGAAATGGCGTCACCATCCCTGCAAGGGCGGGACATCTTGCTCATGAGGAGTCCAACCTGCCCTGACTCCAGGGAAGCTGGGCATGGGGAACTCCTGAACCAAATCTGATGGGATTCTTCCGAATCCATCAAGCTTGGTCAAGTATATGGGTCTCTAGTTTAAATCACAACCACCCTGACCCAGGAGCATTTTATGCTCATTCTGCACATGTTGTAAATGACTACACAAGGTGCAAGGCAGTAGAGAATTAGATCCAGGGCTGGCAAGCAAGGGTCCGTTAGATGCTGAGTACTCTAGCTTGATCCAGGGAAGTGCTTAATCTCGTGTTTAACTTTTCAGCATGACTAGTCCTACGAAAGTCCAATGGTAAGATGTGCTTGGAATCATACATTTTCTTAAAGGCCACAAAGTATCAAGCTACAACACTCAGCACCTGGCAGAATTCCATCCTATGGCTTCAGGTTCAGTTCCCACTTTTGCTACAGACAGACCAGGCAGCCGTGGGCAAGTTACTTTCAAAACTCATTTTCTCATCTGGAATCCTACTTTAATAGAGAAAATAATTTAATCTACTGCTGATGAAAGGTGACTGACTGACAGGCGATGTTCTGAATCCTCTCTAGGGGCCACTAATTTTTCAGCATGACAGCTGTAAGGAATTCAGCAATGGTCAGAATGAGCTGTAGCAGCACAGGAAAAGAGAAACTTGTTGTGCACGAACCACCTAGGCCCATACCTGCTTGCAGCTATGACAGAGACACCATCAGTTGTGAGAATAAAATCCTCAGCTCTGCAAGAGGCCAACAAGAGGTGCATGCATTTCTCAACTCCTCTTATAAGTGCCACTCCATCCTTTGCTAAAGGTCAAAGAGTGACCATACATCTCATTTTTTTAATCTCCATAATGCTTAATTAGGAACTCTCACATCTGCTGTAACACAGCACATCTTTGTCTTGAATGACTTAAATAATGAATGACTGACAGCTGTCTGACTACCATCCCTTCTTTAGTAGAGACTAGTGAGCTCTGTTATATTATCAAGGCTAATGGGTGATAGATTTATTTAAAAAAACCTACTAACAGCTTGAGCCTCAAAGTGTGCACGCCTGAATAATATACCAATACATTCTTGGATTATGATGTTCTCTGTAACATGTTCACTCAAAGAATCCAGAGATGCAGCAGGATGTTAGCAAGGACCTTAATGTAGAAGTCAGTGCTGGAAGTGTACAGTAACAGATAAGGATCATTTATTAGACTACGCATAAATGAGGCAACACTTGCAATTTGTTAACACCAGGAAAAGGGAAATCTTCTCCTTAATCTAGTTGACTAATTTAAAAGATTAGCACTTAGCATACTGTCTTCACAGAAGATTTCCCACATAGTGGCATTAGAGTGATCTACATAAAATACAGATGGATTCCGCACAACTGCAGAATCATATGTTTGCAGTGGAACGAGATGGGGCAGGAAAAGGGAAGGTTCATATTGTCTAGTAATTGGCACTGAGTGTGTATAGGCCTGAAGTCTCAGTTACAATAAGCAGAGTCAGACACAGACATTTTGGCACCCGGGTTAGAAAATGTCAGGATGCCCCCTCTGCCGAAACATTTGGCATCTCCATGTACCTTCCTTTTTGCTCTGGGTTTTGGCAGCATTCAGCGACAGGACAATTTGGCATCCTTGAATGCTGTAGGACAGCTGACCTGACTGGCTGCCTCTATACCCTGACACTAAACCAACATCCAGTTACACACACACACAAGAAAGGGGCCTTAACATGAGGGTTATTACATATAGGATTTTGAAAAATAAAAAAGGCATGCACCAGAAGGCACCCTTGAATTTCCTAACACCAATACACTTCACAAAAAATTTCTTAAGGTACACTCTCAAGACAATACAAAGGCAATACAAAAAATGTCTGAAACAGGCAGAAAAATCGATTTTAACTCCAATTTCCAAACTGCTGTCATTTTTTTGTTTGTTTGTCTGATTTTCATGAAATTTGGAAAGATTGTACCCCTCACCAAAGTGATCCTCTCTACCAAAGTTCAGACAAATAGGATAAATGGTGCCAATTATATAAGCAATGCAATATTAATGCATTAAAGAAAAAGATGCACGCTGGTCTTAACTATGGAGCGGATCCCATCACTCTAGAATTTATATTTACCTTATATCCCCTTTACATGCCCCTGTGTGGCAGCATCGGGATGAAGGACCATAACTATGTTTCAGCAACGCTGCAAGACTTGAAGATCTCCTACAACGTTTTGTTTGTTTTATTGTTCATTTTGTTTTTATGGAAGGAAGAGTGTGTGTGGGAATAGGATGATGGTAGGGGTGGGTGGTATACCATGACCCTCCTGTGAGAGATGGTGGCGGTTTAAGCATAGGCGAAATGGGAGTGAGCATACTGAGGAGAGTGGGGACTCCCTTGGGTGAGAAGCAAGGGAATGGGGAGGGGTGTTGAAAATAAAAAATAATATCTTAAAGTATGATGATTCTGGGGCTGTCTGTCTGCAGGGGGCTAACACTTCTTTTACTTTGATGTTGTCTTTTAACTTATTATAAACTTTTGGGAAAGGGCAGGATATAAATTCAAAATAAAATAATAATAATAATAATTAATAAATAAATAGCCAGTTAAGCAGGCTTTAGGGCTCATTTAGCCAACATCCTTGCCTTTTGCAAACTCACCAGGTGTCCCTCCACTTATGTTTGTCTGGTCCTGTAGCCATGCACTCATATAACAACTGATTCTCCTGGCCTCTTCCTCTCCCCACTTCACTGTGGCATTTCCCACAATGCAAAGGGCAATGAAAAATGCCCTTGTGATAGCCCTGCGTGCAGTGTTTGAGAAATAATATGGAATGGAATAGGAAATTCCTGGCCACATCTCTGTGGTTACTCAAAAGTAGGAAGTGAAAAATGGCAAAGGATTGGGTTAATCAACTCATGCACCATTGTTGCTGGCCCTCTAGGCTGGCCATACCACCCCTTTAAAAGAGGACACTTACGAAAAATACATGGTGCAGGGCTGCACTAGAAACAATGCAGCCCTGCAATGTGTATTTTTAATAAGCGTCCTCTTTTAAAAGGGAGGTATGGCCACTCTAGTCAGCTCCTTGCAAGCAAACACTTTGCATAGAGTGGCAGAGAACAAAGGCAGTGACCATTCGGGACGCGCCCACCCACTTCCACCCATCCCGCATGGACCTGGGTGCCCGTCTGAAGGCGGCGGGGGTGGAGACGTGCTCCCGCGACCTATGCACCGCCCACCCATGTCCCTGCATGGAGCAACGCAGGTTTTTCCTCGTTGCTCCATGAATGGGCAGTGCATGGGTGCGGGCACATACTCACTGCACACCCATCCCCCACCGTTTGAAGCCCTCCCTACTCACTGGAAGTGTATGGTGGTGCACACGGACCTGCTTCCCAGGTGGGTCTGCCTAAAAACGACCAGTGGTGAGGATTTCACACACTACTCAGAATGTGGGCATGTGTCACTACCCACTCTGTAAATGTGCCCTAAGGGTCTTTCGCAGACAACTTCTCCGGTGGAGGCTGCCTAACACAGAGGATGTTTGAAACCAGCAGGGCAATTTGGCAGAGCGGGGGGGTGGGGTGGGGTGTCCATGGCGGCTGAGTGGCACTGCCGCAGGGCACCCACACAGGGGGAGTGAGTGGGGAGTGCTTCAAACGGGCGGCTCCCACCATGGCTACCCCAGCCATGGAAGTGGCCACCGTACGTTTGGCTGGCCCTGCATGGAGCACTCCAGATTTCCCAGCATTGCTCCGTGTGTGGCCGTGAGTGGGGGCTTCGCGGCTCATGGGAAGGTGCATCCGGCCGCTCCGCCTTCTGATGGATGGTCGGATCTGTGGCTCCTGGGTGACCATGCGGGGTAGAACTTCGTTTGAAAACACCCAGAGTGCAGCCCGTGTCAGCTTCCACCTGGGGCAAGTATTGTGAGAAAAGGATGCACCGCTCTAGCAAGCCCACACACTGATCAATCTCATGCTGATCAACACGTGTTGATTAGTGTGGGTTTGCTTACACCATAAACCCTTTTCTCACAACAACCTGCATCACATTGAAGCAGATGTGGGATGCACTCTGTGCGTGTTAACAAAATTAATACTAGCTGCTGATTTAGGTTGCAAATAGGCAGCTTGTCCTTATGGCTGTTAATGACCCACTACATGTCTGCTACATGCTTGCTCATCTTTTGATTTGTAAGCAAAAAATGAGGAGCAGGCAATTGCACATAGCCACAGTTACATCTGGTAACAACTCCGGCAGCGCAGAGAGGCCGAGGGAGACAAAGACTGCTTGTCTGGGAGAGAAGCGGCTTGCTCTGCCCCAGACAAGAGCTCAGAGAGAGATGCTCTCCTTTCACTACATTCCCTGAGCCCATAAGTGTCAGGAGGGGGATGCAAGGGGCTGGGTTAGAGCCCCTGGCTCCTGCTTGGCCCCACTCTTTCTGAGCATTTTGATGGCTGGGAAAGGGGGTGTGGTCATGTAAGACCCACCCCTTTCTGACTTGACCACACCCCATTTTCCAAGTGCCAGGATGTCACGATGCTTGGCAAGGAGTATGGTCATGTCAGAAAGGGGCAGGGTGAAGAAGGTACTTAAAGCCGCTCCAAGCTGCCATTGTGTGCAGGAGAGGGCGGGATATAAGTATTTAGAAATTAATTAATTAATTAATTAAATAAGAAGCTCACCTGACCCCTGGCTCCCCCAAATGTAATTCTTCCAGCACCCTTGCCTGAACCCATCCCCTCAGGAGGTCACCATTCATGTTCCCCAACCAGACACCCCTCTGCTCCTGGTGCAGCGAGGCTGCCTTGGTACTAACCTTTGCCAGCAGGCAGGTTGGCTGGCTCCCCCATGGCTTTGAGCGGTGCCAAGTGGCAAAGCAAGAAGAGACAGTAGAGTGTCCAGTAGCCACAAGCATGCAGAGGTAGAACTTCTGTTCTACCAGCTACGCACCCAGGATGATGTCAACCTTTTCAGCATGGGATGGATTTCCCTGTAGCTAAAGTTATCTCTGATAACACCCTTTGTCAGCTGTGAAAACACCCTTAGTGTAAACGAGAATTCAGAAGACGACAGCTCAAAGAAGGCAGTTCCTGAGCCGGTGCAAATTGGTAGAATTCCACAGTAGTCATTGAAGAGCTATGTCAACTTACATCAACTGAGGATCAGGCCCATATGTTCACAGTGGAAATAAATAGCTATTTCTAGGATGGTTAGATTGAGTGTGGGGTTTTTTATCATACGTTTCTTTTTGGATATATTTGTTATCTCATAAATTGCAAATGATTTCTCCCCTCAATTATGAATGTTACTGTGATAAAGCTTTGCAATGTTTTAGATTCTGTCTAGTAACATAATGAATAGCTGAGATAAAGCTTTCAGACTCATTTTAATGAGTCTGAAAATAATTTACTTGGTTAATTGTACTCTTTGTACAAAAAATAAATCCCTAATGAAATGTATTGGATTACATTCACCCCTTGCTTAATTCCACCAAGATGCACTGGTGCTTTTCAGGATGCCCGATGAAGGCAAAGGGAGATCTTCAACAGAAATCAATGGAAGGTGGATCATACCCAATACTGGAAAATTATGGGTGAAATTCACGCTCCACTGAAGTCAATGGAAATCTTATGGCTCATCATGAGGTAATCTTTTCTTTTTGCAATAACTTGACGATGTATTTATTTAGAAAATATCAGCTCCAAATTTTTAGGACACACATAGAATCAGTTCATAACTTTGGTATTTGGGGTTGAAAAAAACCAAAAACAAATCAGATGATTTTGCACTATTTGAACCTAACATGACAAAATGGTTAATAACTGCTATTTGTTTCCATTTCATCAGATATCCATTTTGGTTATTTCAATTAGTTCAGATTGGTTATTTGGTCATTTTGGTATTTTTATTGCCTCATTTTAGCACTATTAGCTCTACTGCCGAAATGAAGTAACCAAAATAGCAAAAAAATCAGGAATTGTGAACTAAGTGAAGTAACCAATCCGGAGTATCCAATCAAGTGGGTATGTAAAAATGCCTGGTTTAGATGTGGATATTATTTGGATATTTGGAGGGCTGTCCGAAAATGTGAATGATAACCATGAATAAAAACCTGATTATTATTCCTTTCAGCTCTGCTTGCAATACTGCGTGTGTGCATGCACACGTGTGTGCGTGTATTGATGTATTGTTTATACTGTGAGCAACCCTGTTTTCTCCTCCTGCACGATTAGGGCTGTGCATTCAGGTTTTGATAAAATACAAATAAAACAGAAAAAGCCCTTTTCAGCTTCCATATTCCAAACAAGAATACTAGGTCTGTGTATTCAGGTTTAGAGTGAACCCCACATTTCCTGAAAAACATAATATCTGAGGTCTTGAACTGGACCACTGCTATACAAATGTTTATAATAATAATAATAATAATAATAATTAATAATAAATAATTAATAATCTCCAATTTGGAGATGGGCTGCTCTCCAACTCTCAGCTTAGCTGCCTGCTTGGGGAGTCTGTAGTGATCCCTCCCAACCTGCAGGGGCTGCTGCTGTCTCACCATGCCTCCTTTCCTCTCTTGAGCCAGCTGCACATCCCATTCCCACTTCCCAAACCAGCAACCACCCTGAGTCCCATGCCCATTCCCCCAACCCAGACCCACGCCCCATTTCCCCATCCCCAAGCCAGCAACCCCACACTCAAGCCAGCCCCCTGTTCCACCCCACCCCCCCACTCCCAAGCCAGCCACATACCTCACTCTTTCTCAAGCCAGAGATCCCCCTGAGCCAGACTCATGCCCCATTTCACCCTCCCCACCAAGCTAGCTGTATTCTCCACACTCCCTCAAATCAGTATTCTCTTTCAAAACTGGTAGCGGACTTAGCAGCAATTTTGACTGCATTTTTCTTTTCTTATAGGCCTGTCAAACTTGCAGAGCCTCACCGCGCTTTTGTGCCAAAATAACCCAGACACAGAAACCCATGTTCACTGCATTTCCCACATTGGCAACGATGGGGAAAATGCAGTGGACACAGGCAAATATGCAACTACAAATAAATGCAAGTTCTAAAATCACAAATACACAAATACTTGATCCCCATGCACACCTTATGCACAGCACTCCCCACTCTATTTATTATTACAATAACAACAACAGGAAAGGGACAGCATAGTATGGTATAACGTTGCTGCTACTATCACTGTCAGTGCCTGATTTTTTTCTAATGATATTTCGGTTGATTTCAGGAGAATGTAACAGAGTGGCTGTTCCTAGTCTGAACACCCGCTTAGCTGTAGAATGTTAAGTGAGCAGTTTCCTGAAGAACACCTGCAGGTTATTGTGTGGTGGGTAGCACTGGGGTTTGGTCTTGTTCTACCATTTTGATTTTGCTCTCTTTCCTCTCGTGGTTTTGAGGTTTTACTGCCTTATTAAGCTTCAGTTTGTCTCTTTATGCCTCACAGCTAATGGGAGCACAGGGGTTTTTTAAATTTAAAAAACCCCCACAAAAACTAAACAGTGAATTAATTTAAATCTCTCCGTCAGGTGCCAAAATGTCAAGCTTGCAAGCTATCCATCGTTCTTGTGTGTGCTTTGTGACTCTCTATCTCCCGGAGACTGAACTGCCAAGTTATTAGGTAACAGTTCATTGGCACAGAGAGCCTTCCAATGCATTTAGCTGGCTCAGCTCTTTTTCGCTAGGAGAGTGGTTTCTATTTTTCCGACTGATGATGCATCCCCTCAGCAAGGACCCACATTATTTTTTAATCTTCGGCTAGTAAAGGGCTACTGAACAACTGCGATTGTCATTTCCAAGCATGACTTTTAGCACTACTGATGTTTTATTTCCTCCATCTTACACGTCAGTGGAATTCTGGCTGGTTTTTATCAAAACAAGGTTTAAAGATTTACTGTTGTGGGCAATGATGATATAGTCTAGGGGTTGAGATTAAAGGTCAGAATGTTTGACATTATTTCTGTAACATGTTCAAACCATTGTCTGCTGTAGCTGCTGCTAGTACTGTATCCTGAGAAATACTGAGCATGTGCAACTCCCATGGACTTCAGTGAGAATTACATACCACAGAATTATAAAAACTTAGGGTCGGGAGGGATCTCCAAAGATCATCCGGCCCAATGACTTTCAAGTTTAGCCATCAGGGACTTCACATGTGGCCATCATAGCTATTAGAATCTGCCCCCCTCCCCTAAACTCCCTGCTAGTAATAACCCTGCAAATTTTATAGTATTACTAGTAGTGCATATAATTTTTTACATGGAGAAGATTTATTATGTGATTCACGTGGCACTTCCAAATAACCACTGGAATCATTTAACCATCAGGACTTCCGTCACTGTAGATTTGCTGTAGCTGCAAAGACAGAACCACTGATAGAATGGCCTTAGAAGAATTTGGCTAAGTCTATGATTTTGGGCCACAGCGACTCTTGACTTGGAGCCAGATTTGTCTTCCCTCTCACCCTTCCCTACAGGGCAGGATATAAACAAACAAACAAATAATAGACCATCCCCACAAACAAAGGAAGGATTCTGTGACAGGGTGTGGTTACACGGGGTAAGTCCCTGCAGGACCAGACCCACTAAGTCACATGCCATAGGGAATTAGCTCTCTTATACACAGTTTTTATTATCAGTTCTCCACCATACAGTCACTGTAATATAACTCCGTACAGTCCTCTCTAAACGCCAGGAAATAGCTCTCTGGTATCCCAAGTCCCTAACCCTGGCCCGGCAGTACTCACTCACAGATCTGAGGCCAGGTGCAGTTTCTAGAACCTAGGCTGGCTCCTTCAGGACCCTGCAGAGCATAGAGGGCTTAGGATCTCCCTCAAGCCAAATCCAGACAGCTCAGGTACCCAGGCAGAACCAACCAGCAAGACTGGAGAAGACTCCTCTGCAGTCTAGCCTCCAGCCAGAGATCCTTCTCCTCCAGTCAAGCAGAGACTGACTCTCTTCTACCTTTGGCTTCCCTTATATCTCCAGAGAAGGCAGAGCTAGTCCTTCAGTATCTAATTTCTTAGGACTAGTGCCTTCCCACTCTCTCCATGGCCCATAATCAGGCTTTTTCTTTGAGGTGCTGCCTTCTGGCTCTCGGCACCCTTGGTGGGTGTTAGCTGTGCCCCCTTAAAGGGCTGTGCCCTGCCACAGATTCATTGTACGTATACCATGATAGATATTTATCCAATCTATAGTGGATATTATTATGAATGACATGACAAGGATAGGATTCAACCCCCTCCATTAACAGTCCGCACCATCTTAACAATCTCATCCAGAGCTGACCTTAGAATTTGCAAGACCCAGGGTGACGATAAAATGCAGGGGCCCTAGTGGTCTCTTCCCTGTCCCCCTCCTACTCCATCGGGGCACCCTCCATGGGATCCTAGAGGTGCTTGTGCTTGGGACCTCACTGGGAGGAAACAAAGTGGAAACAAGGGCAACTGTGGGGCCACCAGAAGTAGAGAAAAGAGCAGGTTCCCGGCGGGCAGTCACCCCAGGTTACTCTATGGTAAGGCTAGCCCTGACCTTATCTCATAAAACTGCAAATTCCCCATTAAGGAAATTGATCCGGGGTGGGGGGAGCATGTTAACATGCTACAATAACTATGTGTTCAGACTTGACAGCATGGGCAGTCCTGAACACAAGAGTGGATCGCATACGCCAGTTTACACATTACAGCTCGCCACTGCTAGCCAGACAGCTGCTAGCAAACCAGCACCTACCCACAAGCTGTGAGAGCAGCAGTGCCACTTCTCCTGCCTTTGCTGTCTGGTGCTTCCTGGCAGCATGTGGAGATGGCAGGAGACCTCACTACAGCTACGTGCAACTGACTGCTCTTCACAGAGGACCTGTGATGGCTTGGAAGCCCCTCATGAGTAGTAGCTATGCACCACAAAACTGGTGGCAGTGATGATTACACATTACGGTAACCACTTACTAGTGAGATGTTACCAGAGTTTCTAAAAACACCGCTGGTGTCCTGCATGACAAGCAGGAATGCTAGCTACCATATGTAGGAGGAACAAATTTATCTTTCAGTATTGGATCTAACATCTTTCAGTATCAGATCCAACAGTGTCCCCTTGGTGTCACCCCACAGACCTCATCAATGGACTCGAGTTCTCCCCAGCAATCACTGAATTGGGAACATGGACACGTTAAAGCGCTGGCTCACTTTAAGAGGTTATTTTCACTTAACTGGTCTGGGGTAGCCCAAGAATAGATCTGTGCACAGTAACGGATACAGTATGTGTAAGTAATGACAAGTAATGCTATCAACGACGTTTCCTAGAACACAGGGATTAAAGCGCCTTGTTAAAATGTACGGGATTCTGCCTAGTGTAATGTACTGCTACTCCAGGACAACAATTTAAGTCAGCTGTAAGACATTATACTCTGTAAGAACTAAGATGATCCCTGGATGTCTTCTTCATTCGGTGTATTCCGATCTTGGTCAGCCCTATAGATTAGTGCCACGGTGGCAAGCATCATACAAACACCAAAAACAGACAGATTACATCAGATTGTAAGGCCCTGGCCTGGAATCCCCAGCCTCTGGCTTCCCAGAGCGTCAGACCGGCTGCTGGCAGCACCACTCTGGCCTGTCTCCCCCGGCCCTTGTCTTGACCACGTTCCCCTCATGTGTCTCCCACCTGTGACTCCACTCTTAACCCTGTCTGTCTTTCTTCTGGCCCTGCCTCTCAACTTCCTCACTGGGTGGATACAAGCCAGTATATAGCGCATGCTGATACCAACAGGAAGTTGGGTGGAGCAATTCTCTCTCTCCCCGCCCTCCATTCTGCTCTTGTCTCTGTGCCTTTCTGGATGTTTTCAAATGTGACAGCGGCCAGGTTCAACGCGCTTTAGCAGAATTTAAACCGGGGTCCACCATCACATTGAAATGCACCCGTCAGATGTTTCCCTGGGGCTGGATCCCGACCATGGTGGGGGACTAGCCTGCACTGTGACTCAGGGAAATCCCCGAGTTACAGCCCAGGCTAGCCCCCACCATGGTTGGGATCTGGCTGTCAGACCTGGAATAGAGCAGGGTTTTTAGATTTGAAACCCCGCTTTACTCACTGTGGTCTGGAGTGGTGGTGATGGGGGCATGGCCACCTGTCAGGGAGGGGGCAAGTCGCCCCCACGCTGCGTCAGGCTGCCATGGTCGCCCGTGAAGGAAGGAGGGGGTGGGCCGCCCTCATGCTGTGCCCAGGTCCCCATTATGAAGGTTCTGGAGCCTGGCTGACTCCTGGTCATGGTAGTGGCCCATCCCCCAACCAGGTACGTCGGTGGCGGTGCTCTGGCACCATTACGTGTGAAAGTACCTTGTCTTGATCTATTCCTGGTTCCTAGTCCTTCGCTCTTTCTTGCTCCCAGCCCTCTACCCTTGGCTTAGCTCCTTTCTTCTTCCTGCCCTCCCCTCCTCTCCCCTTGGTTCTTGGCATCTCCTTCATGCTCCTTGCCCTTTACTCCTTGTTCCCTCCAGCTCCGTGTTCCCCCTGGCCCTCGTGTTCCTCGCCCTTAGTCCTTGCTCCCTCTACTTCCGTGTTCCCCGCCCTTAGTTCTTGCTCCCTCTAGTTCCGTGTTCCCCCTGGCCCTCGTGTTCCTTGCCCTTAGTCCTTGCTCCCTCTATCTCTGTGTTCCCCCTGGCCCTCGTGTTCCTTGCCCTTAGTCCTTGCTGCCTCTAGTTCCGTGTTCCCGCCATGTTGTCCAAAGGCAGCCAAGACTTTAAAAATGTGGTTATCTGAGAAGAAAATGTGGCTGTCCCAGTTTTCAGGGTGTGATCTGATTTGCTCAGGTCAACGAAATTCTGGGACGGCTGGAATTGTCTCAAGACATTACTCTGTGTTCTATGGTTCTGCAAAATCTCTTTTGGACCCAGAGGGATAGCTAGGTTGGAACAGGCCTTGGTGCAGAAGATGGAATGGGGCTCCTGGCCCTTTCTCTCAGTGCCAGGAGATGCAGTCACACCAAGGTGTAGGCCCTCCAGGCTCATGGGAAAGCAGTGCAGCTGCACTGCCTCAACACTATTAGTTACACCTGGACTGTTGCGCTATGTAGAGTATCATTTCAGATACGACACGACTCTGTTAAAATCCCATAGCAAAGCTCCCCTTGACTACAATGCTTTGGACTGTGTAGAGACTTAAATTATTTCTCATAAATGGCTAGATAAAGGATGGGGGGGAGGGGAGGAGAAAAGCAGATTTGCTTCTCTAGTTAATCTTTCATCCACCCATTTTCTGACCTGGCCTTTTTGTCAGGTCACTGGGACAGATGGCCAGTGGCAGTTATGTACACTTATGCTTCAAAAGCAAGCGCTTAGTGGCAGACTTGAGAGATGTGCATGCCTTGTACTGGCCCCCTGCCGAGGAGTGCATTTCACTCTCCCACAACTGACCGACTGCAGCCTCGTCACGGCTGCAAACAGGTATGTGCCTAGGGCCATGCAGAACAAGTCCCGTTTCTAAACACAGCTGTTCAGCCCCAGACACATTTCTGGTGCTATATAAATAATTATTATTAACAGCAGCAGCAATAATTGACAACGCTCTGCAAAGCGGAAGAGGTCAGGTTTGGTGCAGTGCTCCTCAGGAGTGCAACACAGAATTCACAAAGCAAGAAGCAGGGGAGCTACGGTGGCCTTAAGTCATCCCCGCAGCTTTTGGCTTCAATGCAACTGGCCCTTGATTTGCTGTGAGGGAACTGCCTAGAACCTCCCGGGAATCCTCATGCTGCAGCACCATCCTGACCTATTCTCCTGCCTCCAGCACATCCCTCACACCAGGGCTAGTGGTGGGGCCTTCTGAGGGCAGCTTTTGTCTATTCAGTGGCTGCAGTGAGGCAGTGCTGAATCCAGGAAAGTTGGAGCCCTGTGCAAAATTGTTGTGTGGTCCCCATTCTAACACAGAGATGCGGGATGGACACACACCGTCTCACCCATTGAAAACTGTGACTGTAATTCATCTAGGCTATTCAATTAAGCATAGCGTCAAGCATCCCCTTCCAGGGTCACGACTCCCTGCATCGTAGGCCCTGTTGGCCTGTAGATCACACATATCTATGGGTGTGTTTATTTAGACAGAGCGCCCCCATCCTCCCTGGACCTGCTCTGGGGGTGGCCAGCCCTGCATCCCCCACTCAAAGCACTGGGTTTAGACAGAGTACAGACACAGTAGCTGCCATGGCCCGTAATCCACCCGTGCAGCACCCCACTCCCCCACACCACAGAGCTGTAGGTGGACCACTTGCCACTCTAGGCTGCCGCCCGCATTCTATGGCATTGACTGGGCAACCCCTGGCCTGCAGCTCCTGAAGTGGAGCTGCAGCGGCCCGTAGCTCCTGAAGTGGAGCTGCAGCGGCCTGTTTGCCAAGTAGACAGACTGCTGCTCCACGCCCGGCTGCTGCCGTCTGCAGCAGGTGGTGCCTGCTCCTGCTCGCACCTGGGTGGCCCGCCTATAAATAGACGGGCCACCAGGGGGGTGAGCTGGAGCAGAGGTGTGGGTACAGCCTGTGTAAAAGCACCCTTTTGTTTCTAGTGCACATACAGGTCCTATGTGCTGGGGGGGGGGTGTCCTCTATTGAATTTTCACATGCCCTCCATAGGCCGAGGCTCCTCACAATTGTGGCTCTGTGGCCTCTATAATTTACATCAGTACTTCCCACACTTGTCATTTCAAGTTCATTCATGGACTCCAGGCGCCCCCTCCCCAACCAAATGAGGGTCCTTACGGTCTACGGCTACCTGGATCTGGCTCTGCCCTGAGAGAATCCTCCCTCATCTGGATCTGGGCCTTTTAGGGCCCCTCTCTGCTATCTGATCCTTTTACACAATATAAAGGAGTTGAAGCATGGGCGAGGAATTCAACCAAGGTATTTATTTCAGATGTGTGTCAGTCACATCATGTGTCATGATTCTCTACAATCCCACCCTGAACATCACCAACCTTTAATATAATTGAACTGTATTGTTTGGATACCTCAGCAATATCTATATTGGGAGAAGCAACTTTGCCTCCAGCAGATATGACACGGACTCTTCATATTTACATAATTCTCATTCTTGGTTGATTTGCCAAGCTCTACCTCTTTGGCGTCTTTTTTCTTTTTCTTTTTTTAAAAAACTGAACACCACTTTAAAAGGGCAAATTATTCTTTTTAAAAAGGGGGAAGGGGGAAAAGAACTGGCTCAATAAATATAACATTTTAGAAACCTACTATTGATCAGATGCCTTAGATCAATGCATTTTACATCAATAAGCTCTACACTTTGTAACCCATCAAAAAAGCTTAGGAAATATTTTGTATTCTCTTGCACTGCAAAATGTCAGAAATGCTCTAATTTAATATAGCTTTCACACAGCCTGCTTAATAATGAAAAAGCTGCCATGCAAGATAAAGAAGTGGCTACAGAAAACATGATGAAGCTGGCAAATGGGGACAGAGAAAATTCTCTGGGCCAAATGGAATCACACTGGGATTCTCTAAACAGAACCTAAGGGGAATTTCTTCCCATTTTTAAAAGAATTAGCAAACCTGCCTCTCTCTCTCTTGCGCTTTCTTTCCACTTTAAAATAAGAATGCACATTATTTATCCAGACAAGAATGTCAACATGCTTTAGAAACAGTAATGGATGAATCTTCATCACTATATCTCTCTCTGTTTTACAGTTTTATTGCTAAAGGACGCTCTGACTTACACACATGCAATCTCAGTGGATAGACTGCAGTTTAAACCTGGAGATAAGAATTCTGGACTCCAAAGTGCTCAGACCACTAGACCACATCTCTCTCAGTTTATTCAGCTGGCAATTCATCCTATATGTTGCTGAGCACTTTAAGACCTGATCCTGCAAAGCACTAAGCACATGCTTTATTTTAATCATGTGAGCAGCTCCACTGAGTCAAGGATCAGTAATACAGTGCTCAGCACCTCACAGATTAGAGCCCTTACGCAGTAAAAGTTGTAATCCCTGTAAACAGATACCGTCTTATAAAGCATTCTTATTATTGTCTAATGCTAATATTGTATACACTGAAACAACATGACTAAAGAGACAGTTGGACGCTAGATTTACAAGACAGGGTAAAATTCTGATCTCTGGTAGACATGATAGTTCTTTTAATGAAGTGGCTCAATAGATTTCTTTTATTTTAAGGGAAATACAGAAATGCACTCCTAAATATTTTTAAAGGTGGTTGCGATAACCAATGGGTTAAATGATTGGGCTCAAAAGGAAAACCTCAATGGGGTTTTCCTCCAGAGGTTGAAATCTGTTCACAGTGGATTTTTGGTGAGTGGATGAGACCTTGGACTGTGGGGTCTGGGACTGAATAGCAAGAAATGGATCATTCCATTATGACCTGTTGGGTACTTCTCTGAAGCAACCAATACTGGGCCTTTTCGGAGACAGGATGCCAGTATAGATGGAGCATTGTTCTGGCCCACTGCAGTGTGGCACATCTTATGTACTTCTTATGAAATCCCTTATTTCATAACTTCACAGCCCTACAGAACGCTATAGAGCAGAACCAGCAGAACTCCACAAAACAGACACCGCAGCTCAACACATTTCTCAGAGAGCAGCCACTGCATAGCTCCCCAATGTCCCTTATTTTAATTTTTTTATTTTGGAAACTCTATTCGAAAGGTATTGCAGATTTCCTGGACTTCTGTAGCCCCTATTATTTGCTTTGGTTCTCAAATTTTTGTTTCAGACTAGAAGAATTTCCTGCCTCATTCATCCTCAAAATATGGATATTTGTATACATTACATTCTGAGGTCTTTTTATTGTCACACTCATTCATTCTCGGTGCCCTTGAACTACTGAGTCTGTGAAGCACAATGGGATTTACCACCTCTGTCAGTAGAGAAGTAGATCGGGAAAGTCTAGTAAAATTATGCCACTTAACGGAGAAAGTCTAAAGTGCCTTTCCTGATCATTTAAAGCACTAGACCATAAAGTGACACACCAGGGGAGTCAACAACTCAGGCCCTGTTTCCTCACAATGCCAGTCTGCTACGAGTCCTTTTATAATAGGGTCTCGGACAATTTATGTTGCCAGGAAAACATTCCTTTCTTTAGATTGTTATTTTCAAAAGAAGGTGATGGAAACTCTTCATTGTTGCTTATTCCCCCCACCCTGGTTCGTTTTCCTATAAGACAGATTTCTATGTTAAATCTAATGCTCGGAAAAAGTATCTGGAGGATGACGGAATTACAATAAACATAAGCCAATAATTCCCCCATTGCCTTAGGAGAAACATTTATTTAACAGACTTCAACATTTTTTTAAATCTCTCCCTCTCTCCATCTCTCTCCCCCTCCCAGACAGCCACCTTCAGTTACTGTTGTATCCTCCCTTTATCTGAATAACCTCCCCCACCCTCCACGCATTCCCACTGCTGTTACTGGCTTGACGGGAGGTTATCGAGACCAGCAATCTCACTCTCCCACTCTGTAGATTTTCTACAAAGACAAAGGTTTGAAAACCTCATAACTATTGGGGTTGTCGACTTCTCAATTCGCAATATTCAGTTAATGGAATGGAAACTCCCCACAACAACAGCTAATGTCTCCGAGAAGTCATCCACCAGCAGATATTTTAGTCAATGATATACTACAGAGTTACAGAGAGTTACTACTAACAGAGTTACTTCAGACACTAGTGCACAACAAGGGCACCAGCAGAATTATATCTGTGGTAGCAGAAGAGCCGCTTTGCTCCGCCCCTTTCTGATGTGACCATGCCTGTTTCCAAGCAGTGTGACAGTAGGATGCTCAGAAAAGGAGCATGGTCATGTCAGAAAGGGGCAGAACTCAGGGGGTCCCTGCCCCCTTCTGATGTGACTACATCATGTCATGATGACACGAGGCTCAGAAGAGGCGAGGTCAGGTGGAAGTCAGGGGAGGGTGCAACCGCACACCCTCACGAACCCTTACTGGTGCCCATGCTAGTGTATAAGGTACTTAAACTTACTGCTGTTTGTTGCCAAACACACAAAAATAGCCAAGTTCTGCTGAGATGTAGCATGATATTCCTTAAGAAGCATAACTCATGGTCATTTTCATTTCCAAGAAGCCTGAGCCTCATTTTAAGAAGGTGCCAAATGTATAATTTCATTAGGGTGTGTGCATATCCGTGCATGTGTTCTGTATGGTATGTCCCCATGTGGGTGAATCATAACATATTGCAAGTCACCTAGCTTTTGGCAAATGCTAACTTTTCCAAAGTTTCCACAGATCCTACATCTTCGTTAGCAGGAAGAATGGCCTAATCTGAATCATTTAAGTTGTAACATGGGGCAGCTTGTTGGAATGGGCTCCCTTCTCCCAGTGGCATGAGTCAGAGCTGCACTGGGGAGCATGGGCCCCTTCAGGTTCGTGGGCCCCAACGCAGCTGCACCATCCCTCCCAGTTATAGCTACACTGCTGTTGAGCTGAAAAGAACCCCATATCCTAGAGGAGAAAAATAAGAACTTACTGCATATAGTAAGCAGCTGTTGGCAATGCTTGTCAGCCCAAGAGAAGTCAGAAGAAGAAGGCAACTATATGAATTTCTAGGGGGGAAACATTCAAATTATAGGTTTAAATCAGGTCATTTTCACTGTGAAGCTATTCTGAATCTTTCCTAAGGCGGTTAATAATAGTCACAATGCTGTTTCCCCAAAATGCAGAAGGGTTTTTTGTGTGTGTGCAAAATAGGACAGATTTTATAAATGTAACCTGCAGGTGGCGGGGCAGCTCCCTGGCATGGGAAACTGCAGTCATCGCTCCCCAGGTTGGGGAGGGGCACTGAACAAACGTCTGGGCCCGTGTTCGCCTGGAGTAGCCCACATGGGTGGCCCTTGGTCCAGGATGCACCTCGGTAATTTCCCCAAGGACGCCTCCCGGGCCAGCCACCTACCTGCCTTGGGGCAGTCAGTCCTGGGCCAACATTTGGTGGCGTGTGAACAGATGGGTGGGTGAATCCCCGGGCCATAGCCGGCCACCGTCATGTCTGTTTTTACCCACAGCAAAATTAGGTACAGGTGGGTTTGGGATCCTGATTCTGCAGACACTTACACACACATTTAATCTTTACATCTCTGAGTTGTCCCAATGAGACTGACGGTTTCTGCAGAACTACATAAAGATTCAGAAAAAGGGAATGAATTTAATCATGGTTCTGAGGCAAGAAGTATTTGTATTTGGGGTAATTAGAAGATAAGTGAGGCTAGAAATTGCCCTTTGGGTAGTTCCTGACCACAGACTGCATAAAGACCATATGCATTTCTAATGTGAATCTTCTATGTTACCTTGCTAATGACTCCAGCTGCAAAGAGGATCATCTTTAGAGTACAAAGTAATTCTGTCCTCATGCCAGCTCAGCCCTGTGATGGTTCTGAAAAGAGTAAGAAGTGTAGTTATACCAACAACACAAATATTCTCTGTAAAGTGCCAGGTACATCGCTGGCGCTACATAAATGCTTATAATAATAAATAATAATAAATATTTAACAATTTTTGAAAGCGTTATGATTCTTGTTGGTCTATAAATCTGCTGTACCCCAACTACTCACTACAGCCTGCTTTTATGAGGCACTGAAAAGTGACTAGACTCAATATTTTAAACTATTTACAAAAATATTGTAATATTTGGCAATAATTTCAAATATCTGGAGTACATTTTTAAGGATACAAAATACAAATTATATATAAATGAATAAGATAACCTGGCCTGTTTCCCTAACACCACCTCACATTGTTAAATTTGATACAGTTATTTTATTTAGACAAACCCACACTGATATATATCATATAGTTGTTTTATTTGCATATATTATAAATATATAAACAAGATAGCCAAGACTCTTTTCCTAATAACATCTCATTGTGTTAAGTTTGATAGTTATTCTATTTACATATATAGTCGGTACACACATCTAGGCCCTTTTTACACGGACGGAGGTGGGAGGGGGATGGGTGGTTTGCCACGGTGGGTGGAGGGGTGTGTGTGTCCCATTTACATGGACACCGAGTGGGGGAGAGGGGGGTGGTCCATGTAAAAACAGCCACAGTTGATTTATTTACATATAAGAACATAAAAACAAAAGAAGTGCCACAGCAGGTCAGACCAATGGTCCATCGAGCCTGTCTCCAACACTGGCCATTCTCAGTTGCTTTGGAGAAGTACCCAACAGGTCACAACGGAGGGGAATGGTTCTCTGAGAGAACCATTCCCTGCTGTTCTCTCCCAGCTCCTAACAGTCAGAGGATACATCCCTCAACCTACTTGGCTAATAGCCATTAATGGACCTATCCTCTAAGAATTGATCCAATCCTTTTTTTAACCCAGCTATGCTACTGGCCTTGACCACATCTTCTGGCAAGTTAAATCTGACAAGTTAATTGTGTGTTGTGTGGAAAAAATACTTTTATTTGTTTAAAATCTGTTGCCAGTTAAGTTTCATGGAGTGTTCCCTAGTTCTAGTATTATTTGAGAGGGTAAACAACAACTCAGTTATTTACTTGTTCTGCTCCACTCATGATTTTATAAACTTCTATCATGTCCCCTCTCAGTCATCTCTTCTCCAAGCTGAAGAGTCCTAACCCATCAAGCCTCTCCTTGTATGAAACCCGTTCCTTACGTTTGATTATTTTTATAGGATATATTTTTATATGTAATGAGAGTTAGGGTAATTTTAGACGTGATGGGCCCGGAAGCCCACCACGCTCAATCACGGACTGGGATCCATTTGATCCCGGTCAGGAATCAGGCCGTCCGTCCTTTAGACGTGCCAGCCTGATTCTCTCTGGGGTTCGTGCTGCCGCACAGCCCCACCCCCCGGCGCTCCCCCGCCTGCCCGCCCTCCATGCGACGGGCGGGTGCAGCGGCCAATGCAGCTGCTGCGCCCAATCCCGGATCGTGGCCGGGACCACGATTCGGGATGGGCCAATTGTAACAGACATTACATTTGGCCCATCACGCATCATGGCTGCACTAACCACGATTCCGGGGATGGTACCGGCACCATCCTCGGAATTGTGGTTAATTTGATTCCCACCGGAGGTTCACTGGGGTGAACATCTGGTGGGAACCAAACAGACATTACGGGACTTTTGGCCACCACAGGGGATTCACTGTGGTTGACCGTGGTCCCGTAACGTCTGAAATTACCCTTCCTAGTCTGTTTTCCCAACAACACCTTAGTATGTTAAATTTTACATAGTTATTTTATTTACATTTCAGTTAAAAGAAGGAAAGTAGGTTAGTCTCTTTCACTGTTAGACAGTTTCACTTACTGGTCCTTAGACTATATCATAATACTTTTTCTTCCTGGGCTCCTGAGTCCCAGTGATACAGGGGAACAGGTTGCAATCTGTTCAGAGCAGAAACTGTAGGTGAAGTCCCAGCTCCAGTGAAGTCAAAGGAAGTTCTGCCCCTGATTTCAGTGGAAAGAGGCTTTAACCTTATGTCTCTGTAGTTGGGAAACATCCAGCACAAAGAAGCCCTGCTTTAAAATATTAATTCTAACAGTTGCTGCCTGGCAACCTTACAATAACAAATCAATAAGCAGGTCTGCACACTGCATCGGAGGCAAGAAAGAAAATCTTCATCAGGAAGCAAACTTCAGATTCTGAAGGGTATTTAGCATAAGAACAATGTAAGGAAAGTTGTTTCCTGTAGCTGTAGTCAGCCTGCATCCAAGCAAGGGGCTGGACTAGATGGCCCTTGCAGATCCTTCCAACTCTAAAAAAAAATATTTTAAAAGTTATAAAAACTGTGGAAAATGACATGATAAAATCTTTTCCGATGTGAAATTCAAAAGCAAATGTTTTTCAAAATGAAGCTTCCTATTTCTGGATAACAGCTGCTTTACTTTCATCGGGGCATGCTTTATTACTTGAATAGGAAAGGGATCTACTGAAGTGAGTGTATACGTGGGGCTTGAGTGACAGCGGTAGCCATATGCAGAAGATTATGCATTACTCTAAGCAGCAATGTAAAAATTAGAAAAATATACACCTCAACTTTGTTTCCAGTTCCACCACAATTGGCAGCACACGTGCAAACAAAGCATTTATGTACCCTAATTAGCAGCATCAATGCATGCACACTTACAAATGAACACATAAATAGTTGCTATACTTTTAAAATGAAGCGTTGTATGTAAATATAAAGTGTGGTGTTGTTATTAATGTGTATACTTACAAAACAAAAAAATATTAAAACAGGAGGAACAGCATCGGAAATAGGGAAGTTTTTTGTTTTAATTGTTTATGTATGAAATGACAGCCTGTATCTGGCACCTTTCAAACAATGCATTAAATCATCCCGCCAAATTGGAGTATGTTACAACAGAACTTTAAAAATAGGAAGACATGTGCTTTTAACTGGCTCTGCCAGAATTTAAGCAAGTTGCTGAAAACTTATGCCAATCTGAAATACCCTATTGGAGGATGTTGGCAAGTATACCACTACACAAAACCATTAAATGCAAGATCTAGTATTTTTTGGTCCCTATTATAAAATTTGTCTATTTGACGAAACTCATTTTGCTTACTAAATTTGCCATATGCTAGTCAATAACTCACAGTATGCAACTGTCAAAACTGTCTTTAATTTTTCTTATCAGTTTCATGCTGATCAACGGAAAAAGGAAAAGTATTTACTTTCCACAGCTTGCTTTAATAGCAATCTTGTTAGCAGTGGCAGAGATGGTGGTCAAAGGAGTATTCTGTTGATTCTGTCAATCCATTTCCTTCTTTTGGTGAAAACTAGGGTCAAAGTGAGTAGCTAAATTGCTACTTATGAGTAATTCTGCAATTTCAGGAACTGGCATTGGATGTTCGACTGTTTCCCAATTACCAATACAGGTACTCGACTTTCCAAAATACCAGGAAATACTGTTAAAGTTTACCGAAGTCTATTTGCCATCCTATTACTGTTACTGTCTTTCTGAGTTACCGACTTCAACACATTTTACCTAATTTCCATTTTACTTTCAGGTTTCTGTCCATTAGAAGTGAAATACAGAACAAACCAGAGTAACAACATTGATGATAGGATCCCATCATCCCAGCGCACAGAGAATGGAGACAGAAGTTACAGTATTACATCAGTATTATGCTGGCAACCAAACTAGATGGAAAAGTGGCAAATTATAACCTGGGAAACTGATAAACTTTATCAGTAAAACAGGAAATGGGATATCGATTGGGAAGTTGATGGGTACAACTCGATTCCCAATTTGACTGAGAAAGGACAATTTTGCCAGGAATTCCCATTTGTGCGGTGTAGCAGGGCACAGCCAGTAAGGACTGTGGTCCCTTTAAGAGGACAGAGAATGCCAGCCTGAGGACTGGGTACAGGTGTGGCAGAGCCAATCCTGTAGAACACAGCAAGCCTAAGTCACATACAAGGCTGAATACAAGGTGAAGACTGGGGAATCGTTCTGGCCCTTTAAGAGCTAGGCAATTGAGAGACTAGCCACGCCCACACTGAGATATAAGAGGAGCCAGAAGCCAGAGTGGGGTCAGTCTGTGCCTGGGTGTGGGCAGAGAAGCCTCTCCACTGTGAGCTGAAGCCTCCGCTGGACTGCTGGCCACGGTGCTGAATCTGACAGGGGAGTTGAAAGAACCCTGGAGTCTAGACTGGAAGGAACCTAGCCATTGCCACTATCCAGGGTCCTGAACAAGGCTTATGGTGAGTGTTGGCGGAGAAGCCTATGGACTGTGTAAAGACTGGGTATGCCTGACTATTGTATAGTGTCTGAGCTCTGTGTAATATAGGGCTGTTTAAGCTAATTTCCATGAAGGCCTTTATATGGTGGTGAATAGAAGTGTATAATAAAGAACTTTGTGATAAGCTGATTCTTGGAAGTGACTGCATATTTGGGCCCTGATCCTGCAAGGATTCCCTGGGACAAAGTGTTGGAGAATGCAGGCACCCCCAACGTCGGCCATCAAGCTGTCTGAGTAGAAGGGAGTTTAGGCTGATGCAGGCTGGTGCCATACTATTTGATGCAGGATTGTGACCAATGTCATGAGATAAAGTAAGATAACTGGAGAACAACGCCCAGCAACAACAGGAAATAAAATGGAGACTACGGAGAATGTGAGGGACATTCTCATGCAGCAACATGCTGTGATAATGGATATGATGAAAGCCCAGCAGAAACAGTGGTTGGACTGCCTAAAGACACTAGCACTGTGGACAGGAAACACTTTTCTGGGGATTGTTGGATGGTTGCAGCAACAAGATCTGGTACAAGACCAGGGAATGCCAGAGTGTCAGGGGCCGTGAACAAGGTCGCCTCCGCCGGCGCTTGCCCAGGTGGCCCGTGAGACACTCCCCCACCTCCCCTGTGTCGGACCAGTGGGGGGTGGGGCCTTGGGGACCTCACCTGATAGAGAGACTAGGGGGCCGAGCACTCCCCAGGAGGCAGGGAGTGCTCGGGGATCCCTAAAGACCGCGCTGACAATCGGTAGAGCAGCGCGGCCTGAGCGGGTTGCCAAGGCAACCCCTAAAAAAGCCACTATCCCTACAGTGTCCTGGGGCGGGGCCCAGAGGACGCAACAGGAAACCCAGAGCCGCAGCAATGTTCAGCGTGGCTCAAGGCCAAGCAGGGAGGCGGGGCTGGAGAGATAAAAGCCAGTACCAGCTGTAGCTAGGTGCTGGTGATCAGAGCTTCTGAGAGACTGGCCCCGTGAGAAATCTAAGTGTTGTCCTATTGTCTGCAGTACTGTGTTTCTTGTTGGATCTGGTGATATTCTTGTGATCCCTGAGTGGACCTTCCCCCTCCCATTGTCCTTCCTACAGTTTGATTGGTGAGTGATCATAGAGTGCGTGCATTTGCGATTCCCCCCATTCCCAGGTTCCTGACCTCCCTTCCCTCCATCCCTGCAGTGTATGTCCTTCCCTTTCCTTACCCTCCATCCCTTGGGACCCCTTCCCCCTTTGCTCTCCACTCCTCAGCTCACAACCTCCCTAAATCCCCGTGCACCCTGTGAGAGAGAGAGAGAGAGAGAGTGAGAGAGAGAGCGTGAGGGTATCTCCGGTCTTGCTTGGCTTTGTGCCCAATGATGATAGTGGCCTGATTCCTCTAAGGGCCAACTCACTGTCCTGATGGGCCGATTTTCCTTGAGAGCTTCCTTGCAAGCCTTAGGACCAGAGTGCGTGCTCGGCTCCTTGTTTGTTCCCCCTACTCCCGTGACACAGAGAGACTCAGCCAAAGGCCACTCGAGCCACTCGAGCCTGAAAGGACTCCAGGAGGTCTACAGACACACCAATGGTTGAAATATGCTAAAAACCCACCCAGACTGCAACAACCAGGACCAAGGTATGAGGGATCTTTAAGAGACATTTATAGCCGGGTGTGTTATAACTGTGGACAACATGGACATTTGTGGTGGCATTGCCCATACTCAAGAAATGAGAGAAAATGGAATCTGAGCATTAAGAGAAGGTGGGGAACCCCAGTATTGGGATACAGTTTCACTAGACACTGGTCTCCTAAGACTATGCTGGTTATTATGCCATAAGCCGGAGCATTTGAGATGGAACTGCCAAAGCGGTTTCCAGAAAATATGTTGGGCTTGCCAAAACCCAGGGCATAAATGCTGGGAATGCCCCTATGGGAGACCAACTAATCAGCTAGTGCCAGGAGGTGTGACCCTCCAAACATAGGATACCTAAAGGAAAGAAAAGGTTTAGCAAAAAGCATAGTGGAACTCCCCAAGATAGAGGAGGAGCATGGGTAAACTCAAGTGAGAAAAAAAGAGTGGAGCAAGCTACCCTAACAGGAGCTAGAGCAATGAAACTCCTTAAGAGTAATGGGATGCTTCTCCAGGTAAACAAAGTCCTCAAGAAGGAGGTAGTGAGATTAAGGGCACTGAAAAGGAAGAAAGAGGGAAGAGAAAAGGATGCTAGCCCTCACTCCTCAGATAAGAAAGTAGACCAAAAGGTTTTAATGCAGCTAATTGGGAACAGAATAGACATCCTGCAGGAGTCATGCACATTCCTTGGCAGGGAGAATCGGGCCCTGAAACAGGAGCTGGAGGCCCTGAAGAGAGAGATTTGGGCACTCAAAGCTCTCCCAAAGAAGGAATAGAGAGAGAAGGGGACATTAATGGAAGGGTGTCTCACTCTTGGGGAAAAGAATAAGAAAGAGCCTGTCAGAGGCAAGGAAATGGGAAATCAAGTGAAAATCAACCCTGAGATAAAGTATAGCAGTGTGGAAATAGGGTACTGGCCTGGATTACGGTCTTTCGGAGTCCAGGCTGAAATAGCACCTACTGTCAGGCAAACAAGTTCCCAAACATAGGATCCAGTAGAGAGAAGATCCATTGGGATCCAAATGCAACATGGCTTGGGCTCTGTACATGTCGGGACTCAAATAGATAAATCCCCAACTGTGGTGAGAAGTAAGGAGGTGGGATCCCAAGCAGAGAAATGATGGGGTTTAGCAAGTCTGAGGACTCAGATTAATGAGATCCTAAAAGAGGTAAGGAGTATCACCTTGAGGATACAAACAGAGGTAGCAGTGCCAGAGGCAAAGCTGCAAAATAAGCTCAGATACTGGTTAGAAAATGAGCCCAGAAACTGGTTAGCATGCCTGAGCTTAAGAAAAAAACAGAACAAGAGCTGGCTCAGAAACAATTACAGCTGGAGGAAGCCTTAAAAGAAAATCAAATCCTTAGTAAGGCTCTTGGCCATCAGGGTTTGTTGAGATGTCCTGATGATAAGGTAACTTTTGTTGGGCTGGCATATGCCTATACCACCCTAGACGATGAGAGAGAGCTAAATGATAGATGTAGAAAGTGTGGCTGTGATTGGGTAGGATGTGAGCCAGGTCAAGAACCAGTACTCATGGACTGTGGGAAATTCAGTACATGGGAATAACAAGGACCTCCGAGTTATCAGGAACAGAATCCACAGATGCAAGGAACAAAGCAACAGAGAAGGGGGGAAAAGACATTAAAGCCTCTGGGAAGAGCCAGGCAGGGTGAAGACAACCGAGCCGGCCTGGGTTTAAGGAATGATTATGTTAAAGAGACCGAGGGGCTAAAATCCCCTAGTTGGGTTTAAACACCCTGTAACCAAAGACAAGGGGTTGAAGTCCCCTATCTTGGTTTAAAATACCTATATGGCTCTCCAGAAGCAATCTAAAGAAATAAGTTAAAACCTGACAGGGACTGGATAAACAACCCCGAAAACCAAAACTGAAAAAAACCAGTGGGGTTAGAGTCCCCTAAATCAAGGACTATGTGGTTAGAGTCCCCTTGGGAATCACATTGAGTCACGGAGCCAAAGCCTGGGCAGGGGACACCCACCAGGCTGTAACAATCTAATATAACACCTGGTGGAATGGGCCAGCTGTAAGGTGTGGTACGAGGTCAGATAGGGCATTAAAACCCAAAGTCGGTTTGAATCCCACATGCAGCTGTTGAGTTGACAGTGATATGGTGTTTGGAGCCTGATTGAAAATGTATGCCGGTAATGAACTGAACTGGACTTATGATTATGAAAAGCTGCACCCTGTTCGAGTGGGTAAGCCAGACCTATCTTTGGGGGACAGATCTTTGATAGGTCTGTCCCCCAAAGGGGGAGCTGTGTAGCAGGGCACAGTCAGTAAGGTCTATGGCCCCTTTAAGAGGACTGAGAACACCAGCCTGAGGACTGGGTACAGGTGTGGCAGAGTAGAACTGAGCAAGTCTAAATCACAAACAAGGCTGAATATAGGGTGAAGACTGGAGAATGGTTCTGGCCCTTTAAGAGGTAGGAAACTGAGATACTAGCTACACCCACTCTGGGATATAAGAGGAGCCAGAAACCAGAGTAGGGTCAATCTGTGCCTGGCTCTGGGAAGAGAAGCATTTCCACTGTGAGCCTCAGCCTTAGCTGGACTGCTGGCCATGGTGCTGAATCTTAGACTGGGGAGTTGGGAGAACCCTGAAGACTAGACTGGAAGGAACATAGCCACTGCCACTATCCAGGGTCCTGAAAAAGGCTTATGGTGAGTGTTGGAGGAGAAGCCTATGGACAGTGTAAAGACTGGGTATGCCAGGCTAGTGTACAGAGTCTGAGCTCTGTGTAGTATAGAACTGTTTAAGCTAATTCATATGAAAGAATTTATATGGTGGAGAACAGAAGTGTATTATTATTATTATTATTATTACAAGCATTTGTATAGTGCCAGCAGTGTACCTGGCTCTTTACATAGCAATGAGAAAGACACAGTTCCTGTCTATGGCTCACAATCTAATAGACTAGGAGCGGGGAGACAGGGATAGGGGACATATGGAAAGACAAGGGATAAAAACATTCAAGTGGATGCGGAGTCTCAGGTGCATGTGCTTGGCTTGGTTGCAGTTAGGCGGACAGTAAATGTTGAGAGGGGAGTACTAGCGGGCGTCGGGGAAGGCGGCGAGGAAGAGGTGGGTTTTAAGGAGGGATTTGAAGGAACGGAAGGAGGGGGCAAGGCGGATTTGGGCAGGAGGGAGTTCCAGACATGGGGGGCAGCTAGGGAGAAGGGATGAAGGTGGTTAGGGAAGCAGGGGAGATGAGGGAGAGCGAGGGAGGTGGCAGAGGAGGAACGGAGAGTGCGTGCAGGAGTGTGTAAGGAGATGAGGGCCGAGAGGGTAGGGGGGGGGCAGGTTGTGGAGGGTTTTGTAGTAAGTACCAGGAGTTTGTGAAGGATGCGTAGGGGGAGGGGGAGCCAGTGAAGCAAGGAGAGGAGAGGCTGCACGTGGTCGAAGTGATGGGCTGAGTGGATGACCCTAGCAGCGGAGTTTTGGATGGAAATAAGGGGGGACAGATGAGAGCGGGGGAGGCCAGTAAGGAGGAGGTTGCAGTAGTCAAGGCGGGAGATGACCATGGCATGAACAAGGGTTTTGGCTGAGGAGACAGAGAGAAAGGGCGAATCCGAGCAATGTTATGGAGGACAAAGCAACAGGACTTGGTGACGGCGTCGATGTAAGGTTTAAAGGAAAGGTGAGTATCAAAGACGAAGCCCAGGCTACGGGCTTGGGGAACAGGACGGATGGTGCTGAATGAGGATGGACAGAGAAGAAGGGGAGGAGGGGAAGGGAGGAAAGATAAGGAGTTCAGTCTTAGCCATGTTGAGCTTGAGCTGAAGTTGGGACATCCAGGCGGAGATATCAGAGAGACAGTTGATGAGGCGGGCTTGGACAGAAGGGGAAAGAGTGGGGGTGGAGAGATAGAGTTGAGTATCATCAGCGTAGAGGTGGTATTGGAAGCCGTGGGAGGCAATGAGTTTGCCAAGGGACAGGGTTTAGACAGAGAAGAGGAGAGGGCCCAGGACCGAGCCTTGGGGAACCCCTACCGAGAGGGGGAGGGAGGAGGAGGTGCAATTGGGAAGAGACACATTAAGAGGAGAACCAGTCAAGGACAGAGCCGCAGAAGCCCAGGGAGCAAAGCGAGTCCAGTAGAAGCGAGTGGTCAACAGTGTCAAAGGCAGCAGAGAGGTCAAGGAGGACAAGAATGGAGTAGAGATGCTTAGATTTAGTAACAAGTAGATCGTTGGTGATCTTGGCAAGGGCAGTTTCAGTGGAGTGAAGGGGGCGGAAGCTGGACTGGAGAGGGTCCAGAGAGGAGTTGGCAGAGAGGAGTTCAAGGCAGCGGGAGTAGACAACACGTTCCAGAAGCTTAGAGGCGAAGGGAAGGAGGGAGACCTGTCGGTAGCTAGAGGGGTCAGAGAGGTCGAGGGTGGACTTTTTGAGGATGGGAGAGGCAGTGGCATGCTTGAAGGCAGAGGGGAAGGAGCCAGTGGAGAGGGAGAAATTAATGACATGTAGAAGGGGAGGGGCAACAGTGCGAGCAATAGAGGTGAGGAGGCGGGAGGGGATCGGGTCGAGAGGGCAGGTGGAGGGGTTGGAAGAAGAGAGCAGGGAGATTTCCTTGAGGGAGGCTGGAGAGAAGGAGGAGAGGAGAGGAGGGGTAGGGGGTAGGGGGAGGAGATGGGTGTGAGGCGATGTCCTTGCAGAACTTGTCAATCTTCAAGGTGAAGAACGACGCGAGATCATGAGCAGAGAGGGAAGAGGGAGGGGTGGTGGTGGTTACATAATAAAGAACTTTGTGATAAGCTGATTCCTGGATGTGATTGCGTATTTGGGTCCCGATCATGCAAGGATTTCCCGCAGCTAAGGCTCACCCTGTGACGTGGGTACTCATTTCAGCCCTAGACTTGAAACAAAAGGAACTTAATTTTTTAGCTGTTCTCTGTGTGAAGCACATGAGCTCTTAATTTAGGATGCAGAAAAGTAGCACCACTCACAAGCATTATGTAAGTCTAAATGCAGAAATGTGGACTGTAACATTCAAAATAAGTGTTATCAATTATACTCCATCAAAGAGTATTTATTATTTTTATTGTATTTATTGTTTTTTATGGTTTTAAAATGTAGTTGTGAGCTGTCTGTTGATGGGAGGCAGTGGGATATAAATGTAAATTTAAATAAATATAAATTAGAATAAATGTAAAGAACAAATGCACAACTAACTGAAATGTTACATAACATTTTTTATTCATACTGGATCTTCAGTGTCCCTTTCCTTCTGATGCTTCTGCCTACTTCCTCATAAGTTTATTTTTTACTTAAAAAGAATTGACAGAGTCCTTGAGAGCAAGAATGAAAGAGAACTTTGAGCAGTAACTTTCTTAAAGGGTGTACAGTATAGAGCACGCCATGTTGATAATTCAGCTCCTCTACAAGACCTTAAGCAGGGACCCCCCGTTCACTGTGTTTTTTCCATTGCCGCCAATGGGGAAAATGAAGTGAACACAAGTCCCTGACCCTATAGATAAGCAGATGTTTGACTGCATTTACAAGACAGGATACTACTTAGAACACAAGAATAAACATTCAGTTATACTATAAAATGAAAAGCTTTGTCAAAGATTCTGTGCTTAATCCTACATCTCAGGGTGCAATTTTCCACCATTAAAGTTGATGCCTCAACTCCCATTGCCTATAATGGTGGAGGATTGCACCCTCGCAGGATAACTCTCCCCCATTAAGGTCAATGGCATCTCAATGTAAAAAAATAATACGCTAAATATTTGGGAGAATGAAATTCCAGTGTTGGTGCCAAAAGAGGCTGAACCCTTACCCTGCAGTGAAGCTCTAGCACCAATGGGTGTTTTCAGACGTGACGGGGCGGCTTCGCCCCGTCACAGAAACAACCCTTAGATTCCGCGCTGGGATCACTCCGGCACGGCCAACAGACGTGCCGGGGGATCCCGGTGGGGAATCGGGGAGGGGGCGGGGTCACACGGTGCAATGTGCGGCCGCATGGCCTTGCCCCCACCACGCTCCCTCGCTGCCCGCCCGAAATGACCACGGGCTGGAATACCGGCGGGGATTCCAGGCTGTGATTGCCGTCCAGACGTGACGGGCCCCTTCATCCCCGCCGGGAATCTCCTTCATCACGCGATTGGTGCCGGCCCCGTGGATTCAGCCGATTGCGTGGTGAATGTGATTCCCGGCGGGGATTGAATGTGGCGAACATCTGGGGGGGAACTTCCGGTTCCCCAACAGATGTTACGGGACCATTCCCCACCACAAGGTATTGACTGTGGTTGAGCGTGATCTCGTAACATCTGAAAATACCCAATGATGTACAAAAGGGACACAGATGAATGGTGATTAACCAAATGAGTCGGATAATATTGTACTTCAAAGATGAACAGCAGAAGTTTACACAAGGTCCTCTGCCAGTGCTGGGCCAATAAAATAGGGCTGATTAGCTAATGAAATACTGTTTTTATCTGGACCTTTGTCCTTTGGCCCTAGCAGAACTTGCAAGTTCTGAATCACCATGTAACTCTTAAAAAATAAATAAATCGGATCTTGTCCACAAAATGCACAGGCTCTTTAATGAAGAGCACAAAAGAAAGAAATACAATCTTGCTGGTATGATCCATATATGGCTTATGTATGGCTCTCAGTAGCCTTGTCTTTTGCCACTCTGGAATAATTTTGTGTGATATATGTGGGTGACAGAGGTAATGACATAGGTAGGCATGCCCACTGACTCATTAAATTGAATGGTAAGATATTGCTAGAAGTTAATTTCCCCTGTATAAATACATGGGCAGTTAGTTATGACTATATTTGTGTCACCAGAATTTATTCTCAACCTAGGGAGAGGACAGCATTAATCTCCCAGACCAGCCCCATTCAGGCATCTCTCTGTAGACTCTTTAACCTCTCTGTTATTTTACTACAGACAGATGGCTACACCACATCATAGGGCGGCATTACTAACCTCAAGTGTCCAAAAGTCATTTATTGCCCACTCGCTCCTCTCCTCCTCCTCCTCCTCCTCCGGCCCAAGCTGCTTTTAGGAGGGGTGGGGTAAAAATCTAGAAAATAAATAAACAAATAAAATAAATAAAATCATGAGATTGACTTAAGTTGCGAGATTTATTTTAAATGTGTGTGTATATACTGGGCTTTTGGAACATTTGCATTCTGGTTTCTAAGATGCTCTATGGGGGAAATTGGGGACATTGAGCATTTGATGTTGAGGTGCCCTCTTTTTGAGGATCTACGTGTAGTTTGGTTGGTCCCCTTGATGAAAGATGGACTCTCTCTTGGTGATGACAGGGCTTATTTATATCTGCTTACACTTTCCCAGGAAGAGGCAATAAAAGCTTTGGCATCATTTGTTTTATTGGTAACTAAGAGAGAACATATGGTATAAAATTGTTCTTGGTTATAGATAATCATAGATAGTAACCCTTCCCCAATTTTAAGGGTCAATCCAATAATTGGAGGACCAAATGATAGACCGACTGATGCCATTTGTTGAAAGCTGGAGTGAATTAATTGGAGTTATATTAAAATGGTAATGGAATGGTTGTGATGTTAATTATGGTAATTTATGTTTTATTTATATGTATATATATATTTGTTTTGGTGGCAAAGGCGAAAACCAGTCATAATAAAATTTGATGATGATGATGATGGTTTCTAAGCTTTCAGGATACATATCCATCTTCCCCCCACAACCACCACAAGCACTATAAGACTACTTTAAATAAATAAATACATAAATTCAATTAATAAAATAAACAAAATATTGAAATTCTCTCATATTCACAAGTAACCAGGAATTGAAACTCTAAGAAAGGGGAGGGGAACCTTTTATTTCCAATGGGCTGGACAGGAGGGGGTGGGGGGGGGAGGAAGAACATTTAAGGGGCTTTTATTTGGCCCCTTTCCAATTCTGGCACTCACAGATAGGGGGGTGAATTCATGGCATAGATCCATGGTCTGGACCTTCCTCTTCCTTTCCCCATCCTGACAGCACGCTTAACTCCTCTCTCCTTTGCCCCCAGTTCCTATCCATCCCATGGAACAAGTAGTCCCCATCCTCTGAACATGCTCCTTCAATACTTGAGGATAGGGGCTGAATCCATGGGTCAGAAGATCCAGGAACTGGAAAGAGCCCCCCCCCTCCAAATAATCAAACAACCCAGCTGCAGACCAGATTTGGCCCACAGGCTAGGGGTTTCCCACCTCTGATTGAAGCGAAAACACCAATATCACAAGATTTGTGATAAAATCACCAGAGTTAGAAACACATGAGGGAACAGGAGCTACTTTTTCACTTACACCTTAAACTCAACTCTCTCTGCTGTTTATTTATTTAAAATATTTTTAGCCTGCCCAGCCTGCCACAGGCAGCTCTGGGTGACGCACAACAGTACAAATCAACAATTTAAAACAACTTTAAAATAATCAACACTGGGAGGAATAAAAAACACCCCCAACCATCCCCCCCCCTCCAAAAGCCAGGTGGAACAGCCACGTCTTACAACGGTAGTGAAACAAGGGGAGATCCAGGGTCTCCAATGGCAGGGAGTTCCACAGCCATGGGGCAGCCACCAAGAGGGCCTTCCCCATCGTGGCTCCCCGGGAATTCAAGGAGGGCACCCCCGATGACCGCAGGCGGTCCCACAAGTAGGTCGGACCAAGTCCATTTAGGGCTTTATAGGCAAGCACCAACACCTTGAATCGGGCCTGGTAGACTACAGGTAGCCAGTGCAGAGACTGAAGAACCTGTGTAATATGTTCACGGTGGCCCAATCCCACCAGGAGATGGGCCGCCGCATTCTGCACCAGCTGCAGTCTCCGGACCGTCATCAAGGGTAGCCCCATGTAGAGCGTGTTGCAGTAGTCAAGCCTAGAGGTGATGAAAGCATGGATGATGGTGGCCAGGTCAGAGTCCAAGACATACGGCCGAAGCCGACGCACCAGATGTAATTGGCGGAAGGCACTCCTTCCAGGACAGCCAAAAACCTCCTGGTTCGTTTCCCAGGAATAGCACTTGAGAGAACAATGCCGAGATGATAGAGTCACAAGAAACTAAGTGGAATGATAAGCAGGAAAGCTTCTGACCCTCTTTATGCACTTTAGGAATGTGGGGAGGTGTGTTATTCATGAGGGGTGAAGTTTATTGGCTAAGCGGGTGTGGCTTGTCCCTTTTTGGTCACTGGAAATGTTGAAAGGTATGTGATTCTCATGCCTCCAGGAGGATCTCCAAGAACAATATCATCAGTGGTTAGTACTTCCATGCTCTGAGAGACACATGCAAATAACCCTGGGTTAACATTTTATAGAAATGAGCCTTAAGCAGACAAGAGAGCTGAGGCCAGACTGTAAACACAATAAAAGGTGGTCCTTGTAAATCTTTACCTATTGCTGTTGGTAACATATGCTTTGAAATCCTTGCATAGGAAGTGTAGAACCAATGAGAAGTGGGGAGCATTTTTAAGACAGCATTTTCATTCATGTACTTCACTCATAAGAAGAATATTTTCAGTATTTCATGGATAGCCTCACTGAGACCCATGAGACTCACAGCCCAGTGCTGGTTTACCCAAGTATTTCATACATTCTTTGTCTAAATTTTAAACAGTGTTTCTGGCACAAAAACAGCTGTGCAATGTATCATGCTTTGCCTTAGGAACAGGCTGAGTCACCTGCGCACCCCCCTAATTCCAGCCTATATCAACTGCTGTCAGTCCTGTAGGCAGCTTCGAAAGGGCACTGGCCACTGAGTGACCGCTCTGTGGCTAGCAGAGGCTGTAGGGCTTTTATTTGCTATTATTGTTTTATAAGAAGAGGTTTGGCTTTTTTGCTGTAATGGGGAGAGGGAATAATCTTCTGAACATGATGTTGTACCTGGGGTTTCTTATTTGTCTTGGGTAACAGGAGGGCAGGAGTTGGGGGCAGTTATGACCTATGTGTGGGAGCGGGATTCAGGTCTGGAGGCGTATTTAAGGTGAGGAAGGGCTACCCCTGAGAATTAATAGGATGAGGTTTTATTTATTTATTTATTCATATTTATATTCCGCCCCTCCTGAAACAGCTCGGGGTGGCTTTATGGGGATGGCTGTGGGAAAGGAATATGAGATTGTCCATAGCTCCTCTATAAGGGGTGGGTGGTATGGACTGGGAGGAGACAGGGTCGGTGGGAGGGGACTCCCTTGACCGAAAGGCAGGGAGTGGGAGTGGTTGGAAGGGTCGTTTGTTTGTTTTTTTAGGAGGGGAAGGTTTATGTGTTTCTAATTGTTTCCATATATTGTTTTATTTGCTGTAAGTCAACCTGAGCCTTCAGGATAGGGTGGGGGTATAAATTAATAATGAATAATGAATAAATATATAATAAACAAACAAACTGCAAGCTAAAAAAGGCCTAGTGGCAAAAAATCTGGAGTCCAACTCTAGGGTCTGACTCTTCTGATCTGAGGTTCTGATTTGTACTGTTATTAATGTACTAGGGGTGGCATGGGAGTAACATTTGGCTGAAATTTGCTGAGGATGCTGACCCATATAAGCCCCTCCCTCATATTTCTAGAATTGCAAGGGGAGGAAATTTGCGAGGGACGCATCCCCTGCACACCCCGCTAGAATGATTCCCATGGGAGTGTATTTACAGTACACAGTGTTAGAATCCACATCCAAAGTTCCAAAATGACCAGATCTGGAAGTATGGATTGAATTCAAAACATAATAGTACTTACAAGGAAGAATAAGCAAGAGTTAATAGCTCGTAACACAATGGGTGCAGCCACATGAGACATTAGCTCACTTTGGGCAGCCGTATCCCACTTTGGGCAACATTACCACATGATGCAGTGGCTTGTATGCCCGGTGGCCGCCAGATGTTCACCCCACTCCATGGTGGGGCGGACAGCCAGTTACAATGTGGTGAATCCTTGGAAACAGGCCAGGGACACAGCACATAGTAGTAAGGTTGCCCAAAGTGGGATAAGGCTGCCCAAAGTGGATTAAAGAACTAGCCTCTGTGTAGCAGGGCGGTGCAGCCGATCTGTGAATCGGGCTGAAGGAGCACACCCCTCCCCCCTGCCTAACAGCTAGTTGTGGGAGAGCGGAGCCTGGGAAAAACGCACGCCAGCTTCCCTGCCACCTAACAGCTGATTGGGAGGGGGCCCTGGGAAGGGAGTGCGTGCTCTTTCCTGGCCCACCTTCCCAGCGATCAGCTGTTAGGTGGTGGGAAGAGGGTGCACGCTCTTTCCAGGTTCCCCTCTCCCCCGAGCCACCTGCTTAACAGCTGATCTCAGGGGAGTGGGACCTGAGAAGAGGGTGCATGCCCTCCCACCCGCCCAACAGCTGGTTGACATGAGGGGGGCCTGGGAAGGGGGCATGCATGCCCTTCTCCCCACCCTGATCTCCCCCAATCAGCAGTTTGTCATAGTGGGGAGAGGGGCGTGCACATACTCCTTCCAGGCTCCCCTCCCCCACAATCAGCTGTTAGACGGGGGGAGGAGTGTGCATGCTCCTCCACCTCCCCAACAGCTGCCTAGCAGCAGTAGGCCCAATTCTGCAGCAGAGCAGGAGTCGGCGCATCCTGCCCCAGGGCGTGGAGGAGCTGGGGATGACTGCCGGGGAGTGGGCCATGTGGCCAGCTCTCCCTCCCAGCCCAAAGTGGGGTGGCTGTGCTTGCTTGCCACGGGGCGTGCAGGGGATCGGGCCTGCCATGGTTTGTGTGGCTACACCCATTATTTACAGAGAGGAAGTGTGGTTAGTACACTTGAGTGAGAACAAGGACGTCTGGTTCTGTTTTCAATTCAGATTTCCCCGTCTGTAAGGTGGCTCTGTTAATAACACCTGTTCTCAGAAGGGTCTCGGTTGATCAGTGCTTCAGGATACCTTGAGATTGTTGGGTAAAAGCATAAAGTATTTTTGATGGAGACGAAGAAGTTGCTGCGGTGGTCCCAAAATGTAAGAGATGGAGGCAATGCAAAGAAGTTTAGATCAGATCTTTTCTTGGGCCAACCTCTGCTGGTGACGTGTATGTAAGCTTTGAGGTCATACACACAGGGACCTATCTCAGTTGCCCTGTGGGGCCTGAAAGCTTGCAAACTCTAATCAATAGAAGTTGGTCCAGTAAAAGAGACCATCTAAACTACTTTGCATTGCCTCCATCTCTTACATTTTGGGACCACCACAGCAACCACACTCTCTCTAGACTAAAATATTATTCGAAGCATCCATCATACAAAACTTGACATATTATAAAGACAAATTTCCATGCCATATACCTAATTTTAACTTCAATCCTTTGTGCAAGAAACTAATGTGAAATACACACTACTAATACACAGCTTTAATTCTCATTCTAAGTTTCAATCTCTCTTTCCTCAAAGTGCCCATAGACAGGTTGCAATTAATGTAATGGAAAGATCTGATTTAACAATTGGATCAAGTAATGGTCAAGACAAATAGGATATTGTCAATGGGAAACTCCCCCCACCCCCCTTTTGTTGGTGACAATAAGCGGTTCAGCCTAAAGAGACTTGTTAGATTATTAAAATGCTGTCATAAAAAGTCTTTATGGTTTGGGGAGAAAAGCACTAACATTATATAGTACAAATGCCTGTGTCTTGCAGCAGTTTTAAAAAGTGATATTAAAATGTGCTGATACAATACAGCTATATCTTCAAAGATTCAAGAGAAGCTTGAATAATGCATTTCTAAAACATAACTTATTTTCTTTGAAAAATTCCATTTTACGATCCCAGTGCAGATTTTACAATGCTAGGCATATCTATAACTACTGCATCTGTGTGCACCATCTCAGACTTTCTCTTGTCATAGATGTGTGGTTTAAATTTTGTTTAGCATTTTAATTCATATTTAAGAAAATATTTATTTCTTATTGTGCAAGGGTAGCTTTAAAATACGGTTCCAATTATTCACTCCTGGCATGTTCCTGTTACTAGACTCTTACCAAATACTCTCACTGAGATGAACAATCCTGCATAAATTAGTTCTTTGTGTTATTAGCATGATTGTATCACACTCTGGACAGCAGGGGAGACCTGGTTTGTTACTTAAGGGCTGTTAATGGATTATCATTCCACATAATGGAGTAGAAGCCATTTGTCACAGAAAGTCAGGTGTTTAGTTAATTGCCATCAAGCCCACTAGACTTGTGAGGCTAGTTTAATGTCAGTGCAGAAACTAATTGTTAAAGGCTTTCTGCAGGAATGTAAATATAGATAGTGCCTTAAAGAGAGCTCCCTCCGTTCTCTTCACCCTAGTTTCCGACGTTGGCCTGTGTAAGAGCCCAGGTTTGCATGGGCTGTGACGGCACTTAGCTCGGGCTGTTCCTTGTCACCATCCCTGAGGAACAGCCCGGGCTAAGCACCGCCATGGCCTGTGCAATGGATGCCAGACAGGGGTAAAGCAGGATGTCACGTTTGATGACCTGCTTACAGTTACCCTGGTCCAGGTCTGTGGCGCTTCCGAGCAGCCACGGCGACCTCAGAGGCTGCCGTGACTGCCCATCAGGGAAGGGGGGTGGGCCGCTCAGAGCAGCCGGGAAATGAGCATCCGCACTTCGCCCCGCCCTCTCCCTGGGCCTGGGTCACCATCACTTTTTTTTGGTGGCCAGGCTGAATCCTGACCCAAGTGTGGGCCCCACTCTGCACGGGATTAAAGTGTGATAGTGCTGAGCTAAACACCCAAAGAAGGATAATGCTGGCTTTCAATGTCCAGTGATATTAGTGCCATAAACAATGGTAATGAGTGCTTTCAAAGATGTGTTATTTAATGGCATAACAATGAGTTACCCAGGATGACTTTTGCCAGAAATGTCTAGAATCTGAGTGTTCATGCTCTACGGTAAGCCTAACACTGACTCTCTTTGAGGCCTTGCACAAGTTGCTTGACTGCTCTACCTCAAGTTTCTCCATCAGCATGATTTTCCAGCAGGATAGCCTGTGCGCAGGTCCCACTGAAGCGGACGGGACTCACAACCATGCTGCTAGCATGCAGGTGATCCTGCTAAAAGATCCCACTCTAAGAATAAAATGGGGATAGCAATTATCTGTCTTACAGGTGTCTTATGATGATTAATTCATTAAGGTGCTTTAATATCTTATGACAGCTACCATGGACGCTAGGTAGGCAGGTAGGTAAACTAAGGATTTAGTGTGCAGCAGCCACAAAGGCAATTTGGGCCAAACAGAAGAAGAACAAAGCATCAGTATTACTAGGATTTAAAAACACACTTTACTGAACTTTCCCTGAGTCTATAGAAATAAAAGATGCTGCTATTTTTAAGGCTGGCTTGGCATTAGTTGTTGTGGTTTTTTTTTGCACTGCTGCTTGGGAAGCCTCCATTTTGGTCCCGGATCTATGCCTTCCCCATAGATCAGAAGGGGCTAGGGAAGTAGTAGGTGCTCTGGAGGAGGAAGTACCCTTTGCTACAATTTTGTGCATCATTGAACTCCATGTAGATATATTTGGATGCAAATGGGCTAGCTGCCCTAAGTCTTAATGGGAAGGGCAGGGTATACATTTGAATGAATAAATAAATAAAATGAGACAAGTGATGAGGGAGTTAGGGGGAAAAAAACAGGGTATCTTATGGGTTGTGCCAGACGCTATGTACTGGGGATTTTTTTCCCTTGGAAAGGGTGATCCAAGTCTGACCTCAATTAGGGAATTGGTGATCTGTCCCAAGATGCACAATGATATACTAAATAATAAATAATGGCTATGGACACTAACTCTTATTTGTCAGACTAGAGAGTGTTCTGAACTTTATAATGTGAGCCAAGTATGCTAAACACCTTCAGGAGGTGTGAAGAGCATCATAGAACTGGGACTCCAGAATCTTAACAAAAATTGGAGGTGAAGATTTATGTAGCATGCTTTAAGTATTAAATAGCATGATATTAGACAATATATTTTAAGAAGTAAAAGTGAGACAGTGGCTTTGCTAAAACTCAGAATTTAGAATGACATCTGCATTTGAGCATGTAGTTATTTTATGCATTTAACTGGATATTACTAAGTGTGCAATTCTCACCCATTAAAGCCAGTGGGAGTTTTGCCATTGACTTTAGTGGGTTCAGGACTGCAGCCTTAAAATTTGCAATCATGCCCATTTCAGCAGACCTGCTGAGATAAATTGGGAGCCTCGATATATCCTGATAGCCCTCTATCTCCCATCCCCCTGTCATAAGTCTTAAAATCAATGTCTGGAGACCATGTTGGTACTTTATTTGCACGTAGGTTACTAGCAATTATTATTTAATGTATACTAAGAAAGACTATTCTTGTAGCATGGTACAACTGCACCCCAGTCTCCCCACTTTAATAAGGTTTGCATTTAAGAGCTTTCATTGCTAGCTAGGACTCTGAAACAGTACTGACCTACATCTTAAGAAGTTACTCTCAATGGGATAAAGGAAGTACAGTTACAGTGGCAAATATTACAGTATTCATTATTATTATATGGCAAAAGGAAGAGAAAGAATGTGCTTTTTTTTAGTCTCAGTGACTGGGGCAGTAATCTCAAGTTGAACATTGTTAAATAGGCATTTAAAATTATGTTCAAAAATTAGTTATTTATTTTCCGAGGCAACACTTTGGACCTAATTCTGCTTTAGTTTAGGGCTTTAGGCAGATGGAACAATGAAGTTACTCCCACCTATACAAGGGATGAAATTGGTTGTGTCTAAATTGACAGGCTACAGGGGTGGGGAATTCTTCCCGCCCAGCCTCAATCGTTCTGTTGGGGGTGAGGGCAAGGAGTGTTTCCTGCGGAGGCAACCTGGGAATGCTCAGTGAGGGCAGGGTCCCTCCCTTCCAGGAACACTCTCCAGCACTTGGGGGCTTCCACCTTTCTCTGCATGCTGCCTGTGGACCATCAGGAAATGGACTGGCGGCTGCAGGCAATAGAATTTTGGAGGAACCTCTTGGGACCAGATGGAGGGGGACTGCTGACCAGAAGTAGATCACGGGCCAGAGGTTTCCCACTCCTGATTCAGAGACTATGGGTAAAAACAGATGTGATTGGTGGCCTGCTTGAGCCTGGGACTCACCAGTCTGTTTAGGTGCCACCAGATGTTGGCCCATGAAAATGATTTTATTTTTTATTGTTTAAGTTTAATATTTTTGGATAGATGTTTTGAAGATTATGTCATGATATTATGTTATGGCCTATGGCTTCAACATTCAGTAAAAGCCTGAACCTGATGTTGGCCCATTCTACCCTGGGGCAGGTAGCCTGGGCTGTGTCCTTGGAAAATCTGAGGTCAAAGCCCTGGCTAATGGCTGCCCATGTGGGCCAAGACAAGCTAGCACATCTGTGTGGCCCCTTTCATATCTGCTCTGGGTTGGGGGCCACCATGGCTGCCTGTCATTGGCTGCCATGGCTGTCCGTAATGGCCGGGGGTGAGGCACTGGAAGCAGGGCCGCCTGCTTGCCCGTTTGTTGGGCTCCCCTCTCTACCCAGGCTGTCTGGGCAGTGGGGCGGCTCTCTGGCTGCTGGCATGTAATTCTGTGCCCCTCCCTGACCCATGTTGGCTGCGGTTTCCTACCCTGGGCCACGCTGCCACTTGCACATCTGTTTTGCCCAACGTGACTGCTGTGTTGTTCCCAAATATAAGGATGGAGACAAAGTAGTTCAGATGACAGAAAAAAAGATCTAGCAAAAGATATCATCTGAATGAAACTTACTACTCATGGTCACTGTCGGAGACAGGATGCTGGGCTCGATAGACCATTGGTCTGACCCAGTATGACACATCTTATGACAGTGACACAGATATTTCTTGTAAGAGAAATGTTCTTTCTGCTTTGCAGCTTGCTGTACAGCAAAGTTTCATTAGAAGCTATTAGCCAGACAGGATCAGGGAACATGTTGGGAGCTGGGGGAAAACAACAGGGAATGGATCCCCCATTGTGACCTGTTGGGTGCTTCTCCCAAGCCACTGTGATTGGCCACTGTCGGAGACAGGATGCTGGGCTAGATGGACCATTGGTCTGACCCAGTATGGTACTTCTTATGTTCTTATGTAAACAAGTGGCTGTACTGGTTCCATCTGCTGCCTACTCATCCCTTCAGCATTTATTAAAAATAGGATATATTGCTAAACAACTAGGCCAGATTCTCATGCTCAGGAAAGCCAGAGAAATCAGTGGGGATTGCCCAGGTGTAACTGGAGAATTTAATTTGTGGGAATAAACCTTGGGCCGGTACTGTTTCCTAGTGGTAGAGCAGGAAAATGGGACTTAACTCTCATTGGTTCTGCACCACTTTTGCTTAAGATTGCCACCTCCCTCTGGGCTTTAACTAGGAGAGGGTGGGAGTGGGACCACATCAGCAAGGCGAAAACATGGACATGCCCTTCTCTGATATAACCCTGCTCCTTATAGGGCATCATGATGTTCCATAGGGGTGGGGCAATGGCAGGAAGGGGGCAGGATGTGCCCACCCCTTGCTGCCCCTGGAAGTCCCAATTTCTCCCAGTTACTGAGGGAGCCTCTGGCTAGGAGGAATTAGGTTATCCCCCCCCACCCCGAGAGCTTGGAGACTCTGGGTCAAAACCTGGAGGGGTGGAAACCCTACGTCTGGTATTTAGGGTGGTTTTAAACAAGGCGCTTAAACATGTGGACACACATGGCCCCCCACCGTCCACATGTCCAACTGCTTGTGTGATCGTGGTGCACGGGGAGGCGTGCTCCCCTGACCCACACACAGTGGCCACTCATGGAGCACTTCTGAAAAATCCAGAGTGCCCTGTGCGGGCCAGGGTGCCCACTCCGGGGATGGGGCAGCCATGCTGGAAGCTGCTTGTTTGAAGTGCTCCCCACCCACATGTTGCGTGCGTGTGCGCCCTGTAGCCACCGCCACTCAGTGACCACGGACACGCCCCCCTATGGCGCTCATTTAAAAACACCCATTCTTGCTATAGACTACAATGGTTTTAAAACTTTTGAGACCATACACCTCTTCCTCTTGCCTGTAGTACTTGAACCCTCCCTTCAACATACCTTGAGCCCTCTCACCTCTCTTTGACCCTTCCTCTGTCTTGCTCCCTTAGCTCCCTGCACACTACTGCTACTGCTTCCATAAGTACTGTCCTAGCTCGCAGGAGCTGAGCAGCGATTTTCAAAACAGCATTGGCGCGTCAATTTCTGGAATATTAATTTAAATTGGTGGCTAAAGCAACAATCCGAATTCATGTTTCGGAAAGTGTCATTTTGGGAAATTCCCTCTAGCTCAGTTGGCGTTGGCAGCATATCCCTTTTTTCAACCCCAACTCCAGGTTTTGACTCAGACTCTCTGGGGTACCCATGGCTAGCTTGGAGAACTGGAGCTTCTGGGTGCGGTCATGTCAGAAAAGGGGCAGGTGATAGGGACTTTCCCACCCCCTTTCTGACATGGTAGTGTCTCCAGGGAGTACAGTGATGTCACAATGCTCTGCAAGGATGGGGTTATGTCAGAAAGAGGGCATGACAGACCTTTTGCACTGCCCCGTCTGGAGCATTGCAATGTCATGACTCACAGTAAGGCGCAGTTTGGTTAGAAAGGGGTGTACTAGCTCCTTTGTCTCGTATGCTCCAGGTTTCCTATCAGAGGGAAGTGGCAAAGCTTCCACCTACGATAAATTTCAGTTTGAAAACCACTGGACTTGTGGTGTTAGTTGACTAATATTTGTATGATGCTTTGAGATCACTGGCTAAAAGGGGTTATTTAAGTTCAGAAGCATTAGAAATGTCTTTATTGCTCTAGGGTGTCACGAGTCTATCTCAGCAGAATATGTTGAGACTCGCCAAGGCCCTAGATCTGAGATCACTGTGAGAAAAAGGCTAATGGATGATGAGCATGCTTCTTTAGGATCGCATGACCTTAAGTTCCAGGGGACAAGCTCGCTCATTAAATGCACTGCTGAATCAGCAGCAGATTCCAGACAAGCCAGAGTGATGAAACTCACAATGTGAATCTTATCTCCTTGTGGTCAGAACAAAAGCAACACGCACCACAAGGGAATAACGCTGTAAGTTTTTTTCCTTGGCATTTGCACCAATGTGGCTTAACACAAACAGCAAGGCAAACATCCAATGAAACTGCATACCTTTCCCTGATTTTTCCATTCTCTAGCAGCAGATCCTAGATTACTCCTAGCATTAATAGTTCCCAGGTTTCTCCCATCCATTTAGAACCTTATCCTGCAAAGAATGATAAAGTGCTTTATTTTACAGCTGGTGTAAATCAGAGGTGGGGGAACCTTTTCCCTCCAAAGGACTGCTTTGAATAGTACAAGTTTTAACAGCTGCATAAAGTTGTGAAGAGAAGGGTCCAGATCATAGATCTGTGCCATGGATCTGTTCCCTAATCTTGTGTACATGTCCTCATCTCTGCTTCCTTACAGCGAACCCAGATTTTCAGTGCTTGGAGGTAGGAACTGGATCCCAAGGCCAGATTCAGAAATTGGATCACATAAAAACTAGCTGCAGGTCACATTTGGTTCCTGAGCCCAGGGTTCCCTGCCTCTGGAAAGTCCCATTAGCTTCAAAGGAATGAAGATGAAGTCTACATCACTGAAATTTTAAAAAATAATAGTTTTAAAGGAAAATGTATACCCAAGATGATGAAAGACTAGCTGGGCACATATGAGTTATTTGAAAGCAAGTATTAAGTTGTTTATTATGTATTAGGTTTTCTCCAAATTATGTTTGGTATAAATTAATAATGAAAAATAAAAAGTTAAAAACATGGGATAAAAATCTGTTAGGAATTATTTAGGTGTAAGTAATCCTGCCTCTGTAAAGAAGTGTGCAGGACCAGACTAGATGACTCTTGAGGTCCTACTTGTAGCTTTATGATACTATGATCTTATGACACTTCCCATATGTAAAATTAATAACGTGTGACTGTGGAAAGCTTGGTAGGGTCAGGACCCTAGAATAAATTCTAGGTTACACTGGAACAGGTTATACTATCCAAAGTATATTTTCAAAACTGTATTGTATTTTGGTCCATCTCTTCTTATGTTACTTCCTATCGTCTCCAAGTCTGTATGCAATATTTCTGCCGCCTCGTTAGTATTTGTGACACTTCTCATTCCTCTACAGTATCACCTGCAAGTTTCATTAGCTTGATTTTACTGTCATCTTTCAAGCTATTAACAAAAATGTGAGGAACAAAACTGTACCTAAAACCAATCCCTGTATTACATCTCCAGACACTTCCTCACAACTCAGTACATTGCTATTTATCGTTATTTTTCATTTATTGTCTGTAGACTCATATTTGCTCTGCAGAGTTTTTATCCAAATCAATTTTAATTCATTTTAAAAATAAGATTTTATGAGACAGTGTGTTAATTTTCTCTCCCCAGGGAAATACATGAGTGGGGATAGAAACATGTGCAATCCTGCAAACCCTTTTGTTCATGGTGAAAACACATCCAAGTCAGTGTGACGTGTGTAAACGTTTGCAGAATTTGGGTTTACTTGTGCACATTGTCAGCTATGAGTGTACAAATTCCCATTATATACTCCAGAATAGGTACTGGTTATTGGCACTGGTTGCTGGTTTCAGCTCCTAAATAATCTAGGAATTTCATACCTGAAATGCTGCTTCTCTTCACGTGCCAGAGTGCTGCAGCTGAGATCACCAGCAAAGTATCAAAGTTGAGAGCTTGCTTGACACTAAAGAGGCTTTCCTGGCTTTGGAATTCATTCCCACCTGTGTCCAAAATAGTCCATCACATTAGTCCATTCAGGCATACTGCAAAACCTAATTCTTTGACCAAGTATTTGTGGAGACTTAATGGCAATATGAAGGGTGGAGGAAGGAGTTATTATTTAAAGAAGTGTGCTGATTTAGAATAGTTGTGGACTGCGATATGTGCATCTATTTGGGCTTTTGTACTGTAATTATGATTAAGGTCAAGGGTATCCAGGCTTCCGGCTAAGCATTCTTCATTAAAGTTTGAATCCTGCTAAATAAGCAAATATGTATTTAAATAAGTCAATAAATTATTACATTGGCTGGATGCAAATCCATCTGGCTATGCACACACAGTGAGTCTGCACACACACTTCTGCATGAAAATGTGCATCTAATTAGAGACTGAAGATCAGCTCTCCTGAAATGTGTATGGAAAAACTGGGTGGAATAATGGGAGAGAGCTTTGTCGGTCTGGAGGTACTGGCTTGAGAAGTTATGTTGTGCTTGGCTGCGAGACAGGAGATGCAGAGATGTCAGGATGGGTTTGAGAGATGCTGCTGCATGGAGCATTGGATGCAGGGCTGTTGGAAGATGAAGTTGATGGCCTAGCTGATGGAGAACGATGGGAAATGTTGAGTTACGGGGTTGTGTGGGAATGGAAGGAGGTTATGAGGGGGGACACAGGAAGCTAGGTCTGTGTGGGGCAAGGAAGGATAATGCCACTTATGCCCATTTTAAAGGAACAAATACACGTTGCAGGGCCTGCATTGGGGCCAATGCAGGCCCTGCAACATGTATTTGTCATAAGTGTTCCTTAAAAATGTGAATAGGTGACAACCTCTACGTCTGAGAATTGGGGAGCTATCTGGGGCTTACAGGAGTCTGTGGGGCTGGGAAAGGTGGGTATCTAGGGAGTTGGGGCCTGAGAGGCACAGGAGTATTCAGCTGAGGTAAGGAAATACTGAGCGGCAGAAAATGGGAATGGGATTGCAGGTAACTAGGGGCTGGGACAGATTGGGCTAGAGGGTTGCTAAGAGATGGGGGGGGGGCCTCTCACGTTGCACGCCGGGAGCTGCGCCTCGCCGCGCGGTGCACGCCGGGACACGGAGGCCCTGAGCCTTAGCCTCCCCAAGATGGTCTCTGGGCTTCTGTTCCCTCCCTCCTTCCCGCACATGCGCAGTGGGTGCGGCGGGCCGAGCTGCTCCCTCCCTCCTCCCTCTTCGCGGCCGGGGCGCCACTGACAGACCGAAGAGCCGGAGCGGCGACGAGACCCGGTCTGAGCCCTGCCGAGACCCCTCCCCATCCCCTTTCCTCCTCCTCTTCCTTCTCCCCTCACCCACCCGACCGGCCGGCCTTGAGCGAACCCCCGTGGGCCCAGCGCCGGTGAATGGGAGCGGCGGCGGCGGCGGCGGCTCGGGGAAGGCCTGTTCTTCATCCCCCCCCCCCCTTGCCCCTGGATAGGGCGGTTCCCCTCCACCCCGCATCCGGGATCTGGGGACCAGCCTCGGGGCTCTTCCCTCCCCCTTTCCCCCCCTCGTCTGCCCCCTCCCTCCTTCTCTCCAGCTCGCTCTCAAAATGGCCGCCGCGCCCGTTGGTGGTGAGGAGGGAGCCGGGGGGAGGAGGGGGCAGGGAGAGAGGTGGGGGGGGGGAGGGGTGAAGGGAGAGCTCGCCTACCCATCCTCACTTTGCAACGGGGGGAGGGAGAGGGGGTCCCTCGCATCTTCATGGGGTACCACCCCGCCTTGTTCCTGGTGACTTGGCAAGAAAATAGGGAGGGGAAGTAGGGCCAGGCAAGGAAATGGGGTGTGTGTTTGGGGTGTGTGTGTTCCCTTTGAATGTCCCCCTTTCTTTGTGGGGTCCAGCCTCTGCAATCCCCACCCGCTTGCTACCCCGGCGATTTAGCAAGAAATGAGGGGTAACTGGGCCAGGCAAGGGGGAATGGAAGGAAAGGGGGGGGGGAAGTTACGATCGTGGGGGGATGTGTCCCCCTTTAAAGCCCCCTCTTTGTGGGGTCCACCTCCTGCTTCATAGTCCCCTCTCCCCCCACATGCACCTCTCATGTCTTAGCAAGAAAGTAGGAAGGAGACGGTGATGATGGGCCAAGCAAGAGGGGGTGTGTGTGTGGAATAAGACCTATGGGTGTTGTAAGGTGGTGTGTATCCTAGATCCTAAATTCTCTTTTCTCTTCTCCTTCCCCCCCCCCCTTTTCCTTTTTTTTTTTTTTTTTTTTTTAAATGATCTAGTCATGTTCTAGAAGGATGAGGCAATTATTTGCTAGGAGGGTGGCCCAGACCTTCAGATCCAGTGTTAACAACAAAAATAAGATAGAAGATGAAGACAGGGTACCTAGGCATCTATTTTTTGGAAATAAAGGACATTATGATGCTGTAAAATAAGGGATGTCCCTGAAAATACAGCACATCTAGCAAGCTGTTCTTTTATTACAAAGGTCTTTTTTTTTTCCCACCCACCTCCCTGCAGTGATTTAGTAAGAGAAAAATCATTGCTAGGAGGTGGCTTGTATCTTCAGAACCAGCTGCAGCAAAAATGGGAGGAGGTGGAGGAGGAAGAAGGCGAGGGAGATCAGATCCCTCTTGAAGGGGTTTGAGCCCTTTTGCCTGGTAGCCTAGTATTAAATTCATTCACTTAATACTGTAGGTGGTTGGAGGAAGCATGAGTGTCTAAGGAACTGGTAAGGTATCTTTCCTACTGATGCTGATTCTTCATTAGAAAGAATGGAGGATATGTGTAAGCATTTCTTTGTGGGGGATATGAAGGTGTCTTTCCCCTCACCCTTTTGACCTCTGTGATAAAGTTTGGGGTGACTCAATCTTTCGGACGAGAGCTTTTGGGGGCGTAGAGCAGAAGAGATGGTGGTTTTGGCCTGTAACACCCACAATAATATGATTTCCCCCCCCCCCCCCCCCCCGCCATAGTAGCATTGGTAAATTTCTCTGCTGATAATGCTGCAGTAGGGCTTGGTTGTTGCAGGTCAAATAATTTCCTATTGAATCAGAGGGATGTCGTTAGGTTGTGGAACCTGTATTGAAAGCCTTCACTAAGCACAGTTTTCCTGCAAAATAATTTGATTTGTTTAGCCATATTAACCTGTGTGAATAGTCAATTTATGGGAGGAATTCTTGATTTTTTTGCCATAGTGTACTTGTCATTTGTAAATTTCATCCTTGGGAGGAGGAGGAAAAGGATCTCTCTATTTGCAGTGACTTATCATTTAATGAGTGATTGTGCAGCATTCAACCAGCTCTTGAGAGGGAGGGTCTGTCTTGTACCAAAAATTGCCATTTACCTTTTAAAAGGCAGGGAAATATAGTAAGAAAGAAAGCAGGAAAACATAGTGTAAAGCTAAAGGGGAGGGGGAACCCTATTAACAAAAGGGTTTTGAGTAAATATCTAGCTTGTCGGGCTCTTGTTTCGTGTGTTCTCCCTTGATTTGACCATGTTTATGGATGCTGCATGCAGCCATTGAGCAGAGAAGAGACTGGGTGGAGTAAGGAGGCAGAAGCTGTGAAATGGCTAGATTACCCTTTCATAGCATTTTTCTTTGCTTGCATTTTTGCTGGGGTGGGGGAATGCTAATTGCTGTAACAATGAAGTCTCTTCTTTAGGAAAGAGTCTAATGGTGCAGGAGCCTTATGAAATAAAACAAATCCAGCGTTCTGTTTTGTGTAATTTTTCCCCTTCCCTTACAAGGTGGCATTTGATTTGACTAGCAGTTAAGTGACCAGTCACTGTGGCAAAGCAAGGATTTTTTTAATTTTTTTTTTCCGTATGTTGATTGACTTGCTGACCTTTCATTTAAATGAGCATAAACTAAAGATCATTTGTTGAAATAATCATTTTTAAATGGATGTTTATGTTAAGGTGAGCAGGAGTGAACATTGAATTTGAGTTGTGGTTTGATGCTTTTATTTGTTGATTCATATAGCTTCTAGGTAGACTGGCTTCTATGGGCATGACCATATAAAACATCCCTTCACTCTCTACTGCCCCCAACAGGGTCATCTTTTTAAAGTGTGTGGAATTGGAAGACTGGTTATGCTTTGTTGTGAGGATTTTTTAAAAGTGTTTATAGAAAGGTGCTGTCTTTGTAGAGCCATGTGAGTGGCTTGCCAATAAGTCTTTTGCATCATGGATACTATTTGAGCTTAGCTTTAAAGATAAATAGAAAAGATTCTAGAACAAAGGGATTGGAAGTACAGTACTTCAGGATCAAATGTTAAGCGTCTTAGAAGAGCATCTTTCTCCTATCTTCAGAAATACCCTTCTGCTAATGAGGGGGAAATAAAGTTTCCACCCAAATCCAATCTGGGACATAACACATGCTGTACAACTGTTAAGAGAAATGAAATTTGATGAGTTTCTACTTGTAAACAAGCACAAAAATAACGACCTTGATCATGTATAGTCATAGGTATGTGCTAAGCTAGTAAGCTTGTTAATTTGCAGGCCTTCTATGACAGGGGTAGTATCTCAGTAGATCAACATAATATTTTAGAGCAGTTGTGGGGACCTTTTCCCTCCGAGGGGCCACTTTGAAAATTAGTACAAGCTCTGAGGGCAGCATCGAAGCTGGGAGGCAGAGGTGCTTAAGCGGTGCTCTTGGGAAGAGGAGGCTCCAGATCATGGTTCTGTCCCCTATCCCTGTGTGCATACCCTCATCTCTTACCCGGAGCTCACGTTTTGGGGGATAGGAACAGGGGCCAGATCCAGGAACTGGAAAGGGGCCACATAAAAACTGCCTGCACTTGGCCCCTGGGCCTCAGGTTCTCCCGTCCCTGTTCTAGAGAGATGGATAGGAAAAGGTTTGTTCTCTAACATGCACATTGGTCTTGTAAGGGGACTGCAATATGGATGCTAAAACAACCATTTTTCACCTTGAAATTTTGGCTGTCATGAATGCCTTTCATGTAGGAAGAACATGCATTAATTTTGTATGTTATGAAGGCAATGATGGTTATTGCTAGCCTCCATAGTTTTGTTCAAAGAGTTCCCCGCCTACCCATCTGACATCACTTATTCTTAGTTTCCTGTGTTCCACCCAGCATTCTTCTGACTGCTCTGTTTGTCTCCTTTGCCCACTTTCAGCTTTGTGCCTTCTACACCTCAGTGGACCTTTGGAACAGACCCTTGGACATTGTCTGCCAAATCCCCTTCCTCATTTTCAGATAATTTTCTCAAGCACCAAGCATGAAATAGATCTGTATGGTAGTTAAAATAAGTTGAGGGTAAAACTCACACTTTAAAAATTCATTGTTTTTCTATTCAGGAAGCAAAGTAGTCTGAATACTGCAATATGCAGAGGCAGTACCTCAATAGTTTAAAGTAAATAGTACAGCCAGCTTCCATTAGAATGTGTTATTTCATGTCCCCTGTTTGGCCCTGGAAAACTGATACTGCTTGAACATTTTTACTCGGAAGGCTAGAATATATTCTTGAAGACCGATGGCTTTTAAAAATAAAATAAAAAAATACAAGCTTTGTTGGAGGGTATCTAAACCTGTCTTGAAGTAAAGTTGTTGTTGCTGTCCCATCAAGTCTTTCAAGTAGTTAAACCTAGAAAACTGATATTGATTTTGTTGATAGTTTGGGGACAATCCTGTTCCCAGTGGCAGCTTTTTTTCTCATTGTAGTGTTGAAGATAAAGTTATTTCTAGAGGAGACAGCAACAGAGCCTTCTGCAACTCTCTTAGAGGCATGCTTTAGAGAAGTGTAAAGACTGCAACCAGAATCCTTTTATAAGAACATGATCCTCTCTGTAGCTCCCAAAACATCTTTTTGTGTTTAGTTTTGCTGATGAAACAAAAATTTCAAAAGATAAACAGCGTAAAAACACTTTTAAATGGCTCATTCTAGGATACATCTATCTTTGAGTCCTCTCTGCTCAGCGAAATTGCGTTGTGCCACAAACGTTCAAATGTAGGCAGATTGACCCGAATGCAAAGGAGTCTTCAAGGTCAGAAAGGGTAAAATGTTTAAGAAGCCACCACTTTATATTTGGATGAACCACATCTGTGAAGCTGAGAAGAAAAAAATATGGTGGCAGAGATGGCTTTGGTTCAACTCAGAATTTGCCTGGGTTTCCCTCCTTGCTTAAGAAAACTCTATGAACTGTTAATATTCCTGCATTCTCAACCAAAATGCTTTCTTGACCTAGAGGCGGATATGTATGGAGTCTCCTTCCAGATGGAGGTTTCTCAGGCAGGAACAGATACTCTGTCCACTAGACCACAGTGCTTCAAGTCAAGAGAGATTGAAATGTCTGCTTAGGTCAACTGTAAAATGAAGATAATTATCCTCTTTTGGTAAAGGGCCCTGGGAGCTACAGAGGAGTATTATGAACATATGGAACACTGTCTGCAGCCATGTATTTCAGCTGGGATCAGATACACACAAGATTTTGTGTAGGTGTTGATGTGGCCTACCTGGTTAGACCTAGGATAGCTTTTAGGTTCTAGTCTTAGTGTGGACACTTACTTTGCTGTAATTCATAGTGTGCATATGTTTGGCAGCTAACCTAAATTGCAGAGTTGTGCAGGCATTGCTGTTTGCTTGGCCATTGCTGGTCAATTATATACGGTTTGAAATCTTAAGTGACCTATCTGAGAGAAAAATAAAAACTCAAATGAGTTTCATATGATTGTGCTTTAAATTGCTAACTGACAAGTTATTGCTTCATTTACAAAACCCAAACGCATAACAGAAAAGAGTAATATTTAAAGATGCAATCATTATTTATTTGCCAGTGTAGTAAACAGGTATGCTATTCTTGCCTATAAAGAAAATGTTGTCACAATAGAGCTTTAACTCTGACCCATGTAACTTATTTAATCAGTAATTGCCACATAAGCAAAACCCTTTGAACCAATTATAGGAGCACATTAATGACACAGGGCTGTGTCAGTTGTCTATTGGAATGTACATTGTCTGTAGTGATGACATGGCATCAGACTACTGCAAGTTCTGTTAATGGAAATTGGTTAATTTTAAATATATATATTAATTTTATAACTTATTTAAACAACAGTTACAAATATGATAGTGCTTTTTTGCATACAAAGTTCAAACGTAACAATTTAAATTATAACTTTGTATAGAGATGGGTTATCCTGAACAAAGGGCACAATATGAAGAATTGAAGAGGTCCGTATTTAATCACAAATACTCTTAACTCTGACCCATGGCCTGCTGCAGGTATTTAAGTTATTTTGACTTAAGTTCAGGAACTTGTTTACCATGTCTCTCTTCATTTCCTTCAACATATGATCAGTGTGACTAACTATTCATTCAGGGGCTTTGGAAAAGCAACTGTCATCTGAGTGGAGAGGTCCCTTTGTTTGACAGATTTTTTTTTTTTCAGTTTAATTGCAACTCTAGCAGCCCTTGGCTGTGATTTTTTTATTTCTCTTAAGCTAAATATGCCTGAGTTCTTCGATAAGCCTTCAAGAATAAGAAGGAGCTGGGGTGTAGCTATAATAGGTGCAGCTGCACTGGAGTCCATAATGCATGTAGAACGCATATGCGCACTGGACAGGGTCTGTTCCCACCTAGCTATGCCCCTGGAAGGTGCTGTAGAGATGTTAGTGACACACAGGAAGCGGCTTCTTCTGAGACATTGACCAAAATAGCAGGTCTCTCTTACACGGTTTCTCTCTGAGATGGTAGATGCCTTAGTTTCACACTTGAGACTTTTGTGGTTTTATGACACTTCTGGAAGAAATTATTTCACCCTGTGTGCTGGCTAGAGCATATAAGCAACAAAATAGATGCTTTTACGTTTTGATATTTTTTCCCTTGAAAATAAAGATGGCAGATTAATTTCCAAGTGTTTCCATGCTGACCTATATTTTCTTCACCATTGCTAGCAAACTTTGTCCCCTCTTAACTTGTAGTGCATCTTACCTTGAGAAAATCGATAACCAAATTCTCTGCCCAACGAGAGAAGAATATTTTGTATTCTACATTCTTAACCATAGCTCCTTTGCTGCATTATATATTTACAGTTATATTAAACTTGGTTCAAGTGTTTGAAGCCACAACAGGACTTCAGAGCAATTACTAAGTTGTTAATAGTCTTGGTGGGTGAAAGGATATGCTCTCCTTCAAGAAGTAAGCAAAAAGGATGATAAATACTCCTGCAAATTACAGTACGTGTAAGTTTGAGACTCTATTTTGAGCTTTAAATATAATCCTCATTATCTCAGACAGCAACACAGACAATCCAATTGTATATCAATTGGATCGTGAATTCTATCCCTCCCCCACCCCCATCCATGACCCTTCTTGGAAGACCCAACCCAAAGTTTGGGAACACATCTGCCTTATGAGGTTGGCTTTTCACTTCCCTAACGTCTGTTACTACTGATACATTAACAGTTCTTCTAATATTTAAAAGTCTTTGATTTCAGCCGAACTAACACAGACCAACTGTCAATTATGCTGTGAACTGAAAAGCCATTTTATCAAGTTCTTGCAACTTGCTTTTCTGCTTGGCAGCTTCACATTCATTGTAGGACAAAACAAGCAAGAAATAGTGCTTTTCTGTAGAGATACTCCACCAGAATTGGAAGTTGCTGGTCTGCTGTTACTGTTGCAAATGAAAAAATGTGTGAACATTGAAATGAATGGCTGAGCCTGAGAGATAGCACAGTGGTGGCTCCATATGTATAGGTGAAATAGGGTGGAGAACTACTTCTTTTATGTTGACTTTCAAAAGAAATCTATAATATCGGGTCCAACTTACTGAAGATGCCGAAGTATGATGAAGTGTGTGCCTTTTGGCCCATAGTACAGTAGTAGGAAGGAGATAAGATTTTCTCATGTATTTTCATGCTGAGAGTCCATGGTTGTATTTAAGGATTGAAATCTAGTTCCAAATAGATCTTTCTAAAGGAATTTGTCATCATTTTGATGGAACAAAATATGGGAATCGGGGGGGGGGAGGGGAGGTAAGATTTGGACTTAATCACTTAGAATTACTATTGAAAAAGCAAGTATTCTGGTAACATAGACTTGGTATCTAAGAACACATTAAAGTGGAAAACCATCACAATGTGAAACTGAAATGTGCATTTATAATAGTTAAAATTTATTCTAAAAAATAGACTGGGAGCATCATTGACAGAGTTGCAAATCTTTTTTTTTTTATTTTTTTTTTTAAATTAAACGTGTCTTGTTTTGGTGCATGGCAAAATGCACCTTGCATTGGTTTTTAATAAATCCTTAGGTTTTAATAGCCTCTTGTTTTTCTTCTTAAATGTGTATGTTCCATCTAAGAGCTGGACTGTGAATAACAGAAGTAGCGTGGTTTCTTCTTCTTAACAAGCCTTTATATAGCGCCAGCAGTGTACCTGGCGCTTTGCAAAGTAATGGAATAGACACGGTCCCAGCCCTAGGGCTTACAATCTGAGAGACCGGGGTGGGGGTGGAGACGAAGGAAGGGGAACAGAGGGAGAGACAAGGAGTGTAACGTTCACGAGGATGCGAGGTCCCAGGTGCACGCACGTGGCTTAGTTACATCAAGAATGATGGCTGGTTGGTCCATGTGGTGAGGATATGAGTACACAGACCTAAGGTAACAGATTGTACTGGATGGAGGGTATCAGCAGGAGTTAGATGAGGAGTGAGGAGTCGGGGAGGGCAGAGTGGAAGAGGTGGGTCTTGAGGAGGGGGCGAGGCGGATGTGGGCAGGGAGGGAGTTCCAGGCGTGGGGAGCAGCTAGGGAGAAGGGACGAAGGCGGTTAGGGGAGCAGAGGAGGCGTCGGAGGGGACAGAGGAGGAGCGGAGTTCACAGACTGGAGTACGGAGGGAAATTAGCACAGAGGTAGTGGGGAGCAAGATTGTGAAAAGCTTTATAGGTGAAGTGGTTTCTTGGAGTAAGAGGGATGTTCCTACAACACATTCTTAATTTCAAGCAGCTGATTGATTTCTTTAGTTTAGTCCAGTGACAACATGCATGAGTCCAGGGTTAGATGGAACAATTTTTTGAAAATCAAAATGTTCTTGTTCATTCTTGTACTTTGTATGATTTAAGTTTTAAAAAGACTTGTACTAGAGCACGTTTTCTTCCACATAGTATGCAATGGTGTGGATGAGGAAGATAAGACGGGACAAGAGAAAAGAGTGGTACTGGTATATTCCCCTTGAAAATATGGTCAAGACTGAGAGCTGAAGTTAGTCAGTTATTATTGGAGAATGAAAATGTGCAAAATGCATAATGTATCACAAAACATTGTTGCCATGATTGTCTGTTGTTTGAAAACAAAACAAACCTGTTGCTTAAAATGTCTTTGTTTTTGGTGAAACCAAAAATGCAGTAACCATCTTAGTGGTGATTTTGCTGTAATGCTCATTTGAGCCATATGCTAAAGAATTTAGTCTGAATTACATATGTCTAATCTGTGTTAAGGATGGGTACCTCAGAGTATGGTAAACAAAAAAACAAAAGGGGAAGGATTCCTACAGCTTGGAAGCATGTGTAGTTTGCAAAGAACCAGTTGTGTTCTGTAGTGCTGGACATTTTCATGGTTGGAGTAGGTTTAGAAATCATTAAAATATGTTTTTGGTGCTCTGTATTATGGTGCCCCAATTTTTTTGTCATCTTTTAAAACTGTAAACAATACTTGGTATGCTCCATAGTTCTCCGCAGATCTAAAAGAGAACCAAAGGGTTGGTGACTTTCATCTTGCCTCTTGTCTTACAATTTCTTATCTGAAGGTGAAGATCCTTCATAGCTGTGATTGTTTCTATTAGATAGAAATGATGATTATTGGGATTTGGGCAAGATTCATGACCAACTGGTGGTGGTCATTTCATACCGGTTACCCTCCCAAAGTCTTTATTTCTAAAACTTATTCTAGCGTGATTCAGCCTATTACGTTGATGTAACCAAAAGTTCGTTCACTCCAGACTTGTTTCCTCTTCACACTTGAGAATAAAATTAAGATCGATCTAATAAAATACCCTTCTTGCATACCTTGCTGCTTCAATTTTATTCTTTTAAAAAAACAACAAAAAACCAAAGAAGTTAAATGACTATTGGATGCTAGGCTTATATTTGTGAATTTATGCTGCCTGGGAGTTAAAGTTTTCCTTTAAAACTGGCCTACACCATCACTTGTGCTGTTTGACCTGTATCAGGTGCAAGAGAAACTATGGGAGAAATTACAAAATGATTAGATAAGCAAAAGATCAGTGCGGGGGGGGCGTGTGTGTGTTCTTGACTTGTGGAGGCAGAAACAGCCTAGCACTGAATACTGAGACCTGTCATTTATTTATTTTATTTTTAAATTCAGTGTGTTGCAACATAAGACACTAATAAATCAGTTTAAAATTCTTCCCTTAAGCCATCCAACCGAATAATTGGCCGAACAAAAAATACGGCCAAGCATTAATACGGTTTCTAGAAAATGCTCTGACCCACATTTTAAGTGTCTAAGTTAGCACTGGAGCTCCACCCATGCTTACCTACGAATTCTTGATTCTCTGCTACCTCCACTGTCATGAATAGAGCCACGCTGCTCGTGAATCAGTTCTTTACAACGCTCATGGGTTGTGGATACTTTTTCATGCTTGACTTTACTTAAGTTGCAACAGAGTAGCCATTATTCTAGCTTAGCCACTGTCAATTCTACCATTCCGTTGTCTCTAGCTAGTCTGAGCAGGTTTCTAGGACCCATTGGCTGATATTAGCAGCTGGTCTGCATCATTACTTGTGGTGTTTGACCTGTACCAAGTGGAAGAGAGACTGTGGGAGAAATTACAAAAATGCATAAAGGTAAGGTTAAGCACAAGAGTCCTCTGTGGGTTTATAATTCACTAGCAGTACAGCTTTAACCATGAAATCAGCACTTGTGGCATTTGCTAGTGGTTGAAGGACTATCAACTAAAGACATTCAGTGTTAAAATATTTCAGACAGTATCTTATCTTCGGAGTCCTTTGTCACTGGTGACTTAATACCGCTAAGGAATTTGTCGTCCTGCTTTGTGCTTGAAAATCTTCCTCAAAGATAACTATATTTATTATTAAATTCATATGCCACCCTTCCGAAAGGCTCAGGGCAGCTTACAAGCAATAAAAATATTAAAACTTGTACAAAAAAACCACACACTACAACTCCCCACCTATAACCACATCCCAATTACCCACCCACCAAATGCTCTTTCAAGCAGAAAAGTCTTACACCCACATCTGAAGATGCTCAGGCTCAAACGAACCTCCAGAGGAAGTGAATTTCAAACATCGGGGCAGAGACCGAGAATGCCCTCCTGCGTGTCCCTGTTCCATATATAAGGCTAATGGATGGTACCCACAGAAGGGGTGCTTCTTGCCAATCGGAGGGGCTGCAATGGGGCATGTAAGGACAGGTGGTCTTTCAGATAACTTGGTGTCTAGACCCCACATATGTCAAAAGTACAAAATAAGAAGAGAGATTATTCTAGCTCCAACGAATAGCCTTTAATGTTCACTTGTAAAGAATAAAAGGCAAATTTGAAAACATGACTTGGGTTGTGCCCCTTTAATATATTTGGCATTCATTCTGAATTATGACTTCTCTATAATGACACAAGTCATTGTATTAATTGCTGGTTAACTTCAGCTTTTAAGCTGTCTTAATAAAATTACAGCGTATCTTTTTTTTCAGACTATACATTTTTGACTCGTGTTCTGGACCTTAAAATAATAGATGGTTAGTGTAAACCTGTGTCTGGGGGGGAAATCTTTGAAGAGGTGTGCCTAAGTTCCAATTGCTGGTCTGTGTGTGGCTTTTCTTTGTTTGTACGTTATGTGTACAGGTAACCTGGATGCTATTTGTTGCCCTGTTTAATTTATAGGCTTTGAACTCTTAATCTTGAATCCCTTTCTGTTGGTGCTCCCAAAATGCCATGGAGTGAGGGGTAAATTTACGCTTGTGCTTATAGCTAATCACACCGTATATATGTACTTGTGGGTAGAGAATGGCTCCAGGGGTAGTGCTTGCGGGTATATATATATATATGGAATTATTCTGGTGTTTTCCTATTACTGTAATCAATAGTAACCTATTTGGTAATAGCTTGAAGTAAAATCTTTTCAACCTGCATCAAATTGTCAAGTGGCATTTTCCCTCTTAAAAACCTTTATATATCTTCTGGGACTTCTCTGGCATCTGTATATGTTAAGGAAAAATGGGCACCGTTAAGCATTGTACTTGTTTTGGTCATATGAATAAATACAGCTGGCTTGCTAACACTAAATTCTTAGTATCAGCAGATTAGCACGTTAATTTTTGGCATCATGCTAAAAAAATGCATGTTTAACATTAAAACTACAGCAAGAAAATGCATGGCATTATAAGACCGACAATTGATGATCTAGATTAGGTTTGTATAAATCCTATTGAATGTGAAGTGATTTGGTTTAATTCCTTAAATTAGGGTACAACTGTATAGATCAGGGGTGGGGAACCTCAGGCCCAGGGGCCAAATGTGACCCTCAGCAAGTTTTTATGTGACTCTTTCTGCTAGTGCCTGGATGTGACCCCAGGAGCCATTCTCTACCCACAAGCACTGAAAAACTGAGCTCGTGATAATGGAATAGAGAGGAGGGGACAGATCCATTATCTGGGCCCTCCTTTTCTTGAATAAACCAGTTAAGCACCCAACAGCTATGTGGCCCTCAGAGCTCGCATTAATATTCAGTGTGGCCCCCAGGGCAGAAAAGGTTCCCCACCCATGGGAATTGCAGTCAACGTGTGGAATGTTTCTACAATTCCTCGAAAAGGTACCTAGGACATGCAGTCACTGGAACAAGAGCATATTGAATGAAAGCTGGATCTTAAAACATACATGTTGCGCACACAATTTCTAGACATGTTGACTGTTTTCAGCATACTTGTCTCATTGACCTGTGCCTGCTGTGTGGTTATGTAGCTTGAGCTTCATGTGAGGCCACACTCCTATCGATGAGAAGCTGTCTATTAAATGTTTAACATGATAGAAAATTCTTTCACCCTTGAGGTGAAACGATTCAGTTCCGAGAACTTTATTTATATTTAAATATTCATACACAAAATTGAGCTCCTTTTTAATTTGCTCTAGCTATAATATGGCGTTTTTATTTATATTTTATAAATTTCTACCCCGCCCCTCCTGCAACGCAGCTCGGGGCGGCTTCTAACATTAAAACAATAAAATACAATAAAATCAATCAATAATACTTTAAATATTAAATATTAAAACAGGGCTAGACAAAACCAAAAAACAAATGGGTAGGGGACTAAAAACCACCCTCCCCACCCTCCCTCCCAAAGGCCTGGGCAAACAGCCAGGTCTTACAGTTTCGCCGAAATGTTAAAAGGCATGGGGCCAGGCGAGCTTCCTCCGGAAGGGAGTTCCACAGCCGCGGTCCCAACACTGAGAATGCCCTCTCCATCGTGGCCCCCCGCTTAACACAGGGGACCTCCAGGAAGGCACACCTGGCAGACCGCAGGAGCCGCTCTGGGACGCGAAGGGTGAGGCGGTCCCTAAGGTATGAGGGGCCGAGACCGTGTAGGGCTTTATAGATCATCACCAGGACCTTGAACTTGGCCCGGCACACTATCGGCAGCCAGTGCAGAGCTCGGAGCACCGGTGTAATGTGCTCC
>QEPC01007512.1:9013408-9063733 GCA_003113815.1 Sphenodon punctatus
CCCCCCCCCCCCCCCCAATTTTTTTTTTGTTGGTAATATTCCCTACGATGATAGGGCTCTGAAATCTACTGCCAGTTCTGAGCATTAGGTCATCAGATCATGGGGATCTTAAGTCCTCCTCAGTTTTTGCAAAATCCAAGTTTCTGTTTCTAAATTGGAGCAAAAAGCTTGCCAAGTATAAATGAATGTTTAGTCCAGAGTACATATTCGCATGTTAGCTTTGAGATTTTCCAAGCAGTTGCCAGTTGAAATTAAGATGACCAATTTCACAGTATCCTACATAGTCTGGACTCTTAAGATTCACTGCCCTGGCTGTGAGCAGCAGTTAAAGTGACCAGAAGTTTGTTTGTTTTGCCTTTTCTGGGAAATTCACAGTTAAAGAAGGAAAAAAAGGGGAAAGTACTAGAACTTCCTTCCCTCTTGTGCCATCTATAGGCTACTTCTCTCATAGCTTTAATCAGCTGGAAGTCTTGGGTTCCTCAGTTACAAAAATGTGTCTGTGGTGTCTTATGATAGAACTCAATCAGATTGGACTGGTTAGTACACCAGGATGCTACTGTACTTGGGAGCTGTCTGATGTTGGTGGAACAGTCTCTTAGGTTTTAGCCACTGGGACTGTCCTCATGGCCAATAAGTGAAGGTTGCAAATGCATTAAAATGTTGCATCTCGCCTGATTCTGTGACTTTTCCATGGGGCTTATTGAGGATGACCATCTACAAACTTTCTCTGTAGTAGCATTTCCATTTTCTTTGCCCATGTCTCCACTACTTTTACAGTGGCCTTGTATCCAGCTGGAGGCAAGGGTTAGAAATAATGCACTTCATTGTGGGACGCGATAGGGGCTTTTCTGTCATCACAACTGTATCCTGGGCTACAATGCTCTCTGCTAGTAGCAGTGCATTCCGAGAAAGCATATGCATCTTTGGCAATGGAAAGAACCTAAAGGGATGCTGTTAATGTGGAGCCGTTGAGTTGACCCGCTGCGTAACTTTAAACGTAAGAGGAAGGAAGGCCAAGCAAACTAGTTACACAAGTGTGCTTAGAAGTTCCTGTCTGTGTTCAGTGATGAAAAAATAAAAACTTTTTCTGATGGCTGAAAAATTGCTCTCTGGAACAGACCCTAACACGTAGCTATGTATGTGCAGATACAGTACTTGGGGCCAATTTTATTTTTAGTTACATTTTTATGCCCCTCTTCCCATAGATGTGGGCAGCTCACAACCATACGAACAATAACATAAAAAAAACAACCAAGCAACGTCCCTACAAAACCCACCCAATACTATCTCTCCAGTCCCCAAACCTCCATCCCCTATCCCTGCCTGCCAAAAATGTCTTTACAAACAGGAAGATCTTACACTGCCTTGAACCTCCCAGCGGAAGGGGATTTGATAGCATTGGGGCAGCAACTAAGTAACAGGCCTAATGCAGGGAGGCATTCGGATTACAAATTTAGACATAATGTGGGAAAAGGCTTGAACTGTAGTGGTTTTTGTATTGCACAAGTAAAGCTAGAAAGTGCAGTAAGAAGTTTAATTTTCCTTAGTTCATGGTGGTGGCTAGTGATCTGGCTGGACCTGTTGGGTATTAGTGACTGCTTGTATTGGTGGTGATGAAGATACTTAAAAATTCTGAGGTGATGAGCTCCTTAAGGTCCACTGGCTAAAGTGCAGTACTCCAGGGACAGGGAATTTCACAATATTGGAGCAGCCACCAAGAACGCCTTGCATACCCATCTTGCAAGTGTTTGCTAACATGGAGTGGGGAGGCTAAATTGTTGTGCGTTCTGGGAAGGGTGGTGGTTGGTGCTTCATACTGGTTACCCCATAACTGCTTACTCTGGAGTTTAAAAATAAATCTTTATGTACTGTTTTCTTCTGTGCTTATAATGCCAATTTTTAGCCTTCTCTGCGCAAAAGCTGATTTCAAGTGTATTCAGGGGTTGTCATGATTCACTTTGGAATAAATAAGCCTTAAATCTGTTGCATTGCATCTGCCTTGTCTGTTTCTGTAAAATATGCGATTAATAATCTAATTTTTTCCTAATCATTTGATAGCTGAAAACCAGATTTGTTTTTAGGTACTAATGATTTAGTGTATTTTTGCTCACTTGCAGCATTGCTATCTCGTACTGAATTTGTGCTCTGAATAAGGTCAATAACAGATGCAAGCCGTACCTAATCTAGAGGGAGAGGTAGGAATCCCCCCATAGTTGCAGGTTAAAATGACTCTGAGACTCATTCTGTAAACTAGAGAGAGGGAGGATGGCTGCTGTGTTGGTTCCAAGTGTCAGAGGTGGAGACAAAGTTATTCAGATCTTTTATTGGACCAATTTCTGTTGGTGAGGGGGTACCATTTTGGGGCCACACACTGAGCACATAACAAGTTGGTACTGTAGACTAAGCAAAGTCCAAGGTGAGAAAAATAACTTGTGAGGAAGGTGTTTAGGTAAAAACGTGTCAGAAATTTAAGAATAATGATGTTGGAAATCTTTGATGGTGATTGATGATGATCTGTAACTTTCAGAAAGTGTAGCATTACAGGTTTGTCTCTTTAAACAAATAATCCATCAGTTGTGGCGGTATCTGAAAAATACCACTTTTAAACTTCTTGGGTTTCGTCAATAAAACCTGGCCAAGAATATAGAGCTAGGATAGTCATAATATTGCTTCCATCTCCTTTACGTGCTCTGTCTCGGAACAAAGTGATATCTATCAGGTCTCAGTTGGGGATCTTTATAGAAATGTTAGCAAACTTGTCTGTCAGTTGTTCAGCATTGTGCAAAACTAGCTGTCATGGGTGTTTCTCCAATAGGAACAGGTGGTGCAGCTGCACTGGGGCTGGGATGGGGGTTGGGCTGCTATGATCCTTGATGCAGTTGTGTCCCCAGGCCCTGGGGACCTGGCCCATTTCAACCTAGCAATGCCCTTGCTAAGCTTGAGCAACATATCTGCCTGGAGAATCCCTCTTTTTGAAGAGGTATGCTTTTTGGTATTTGGGTGTGGCATACAGTACTTGAATTACAGTGGGTATTGTGCTTTGAAGTGCAGTCCAGCTTCTACCAAAGTCAATGGGAACATAGCCATTGGCTTCAACAGGAGCTGGCTTGTGCACTAAAGCTAGTAATTAACCATTTTGACTTCCTAGCAAAAGGGTTCCTTACACAGAGGAAGTAAAACCAATTTGGGTGTTGTAACTGGAAGTAATTCAGTGATTTCACTTGCAGTACCATGATTGATATGGATCCCAAAGTGTGTTAGAAACTTGATTTTTTTTTTTAGCAAGCTATAGGAGCAGTTTCCCTATGGAATACAGCTGACTTGATCTGCTGGCCTCATCGTAATGCTCAACAATTTGCAAAGTGTGCGGTAGCCAATTGAAACTAGAGGCAAACAACTGAAGCAGAAGCAAATTAACCGAGTTGGTATCTTTAGTATGATAAATTTAATTTCTTGCATAGTTGAATATTCTCAGATATGTCCAGAAAAGGGGATGTTTTGACCACTCAAAACTGTGTAGAATAGGAGTGAAGATTGCTAGACTCTTAACTGAAATAGCAAAGGTATCCACGGTCATTGAATAAGTTATTTGGAGCAACTTGTTTGTTCAACTGCATACTGTGATACACAACTGTCCACTGTCTCATAATTTTGGAAATATTCAGCTATGATGGTACGCTCTACTGGAGCTACATTCAAGTCAGCATGGCTTTGCCAGCACGTGTGAGGATTACAGCCTTCGTTTAAATGATACAGTCCATGCTGCGTGATACGGTTTTTCTTTTCCCCAGATTATTCTTTTTGTCAAATGTCAAACTTTAACGGTAGCTCACCTGTGTTCTGATTGCCCAGGTAGCTTAATACTCATTGGTGAAGCTCGTTCATTGGCAGATGGCTGCTAGGAAATAGTTTAACCTGGGGTTAGTTAAACAAGGTTTTCTTTCATCTGAAATGTAACCTTTCTTGGCAGAATTTAAGTTTTAATTTCTTTTTGAGCTAAAAGTAAACAAGAGCCCACCTCACTTTGCTGGATTTAATAGTGCTGCAGGCATGATGGCTTTTGTTTTATTTGTAAGAGAACAAGAACAAAGACATTTGAAAGCAAGCTGATGTGCTATGCAAGATAAAAACGTTCCTTTCCCAGTGTGTTCTACTGACTTGTGAGTAATAACGTGAAAGACTAGACAGCTTAATTGTTTAGATTATCTGACTAGGAATGTGTTTTGCTGAATAAAAGATCTTGCTTGGGTACTGAGGTTTTTTTCTTGTAATACACATTGACTTACTGTGACTTTATACCTGTCGCTTAGCCACTATTCCCGTTCAGCAATCTGTAAAGTGCATATAATAAGCCTGAACACCAGCATGAGGTGGGTTAATTATCTAACACCTCTTTTGAATAGCCTGTAATACAAGATGCTTTAGAATTTGCAAGTCCTGCTAGAGGCTTTCACTCTAAATGGTGGTAAAATGTTGCAGTTACTCCTTGAAATACGTTTTCTAAAATGAAGTGTCGTCTCTTTCCCAATTAACATAAGTGTGCTGTGAAATGGATATTGTCCCAAAAAAGCCAAAGAGTCTTAAGATAGAATCTCGAGTGTTCTCCCGCAAATACCCTGCTAGACCAGTATTTGTCACCAATATTTCAGAACACTGTATGTGTCTGAATTCACTGTTGGATTGATCTCAAAGCATTTCTATTAGTGGGGAGTGTATCAGCAGGTATTTGTTGTTGTCATATAGCTTCTAAACAAAAAGCATCTCTTAAATCTTGTTTACAGAACACATAAAACAATCTTAGGTGTAACCAGCCTCTGTTCAAATAACTGATCATATTGGCCTGCCCCTCTCTTCCCCCTTCCCCCCAACCCCACCCTTACAGCCATTCATAAACTCTCCAGTCTAGAAAGCTCTCTTGATAGCTATTCTGCACTGCTTCAGTGACAAAGAACTTTTGACTGGTCTCCATGCAACAGGACACAGCAGACAGCATTGGATCATGCAGAAACAGAGAGGCAGAACTGACAATGCATTACAGTTAAGTGGTACTATATGATCAACCAAATCATGTACAATCTGATAAAGTGTTGAGCAGGAGGGATTGAAAGGCAGTCAGCCTATACAAACTGTTAACCATGTGCGTGGGCAGTCATTAGTATGGAATAAAAATGTTTTAACCTTGTCAGGAAATCCTGTAGTATCTGTGGTGAAGATAGCCCTTGGAGGCAAGCAGTGTTCCTGTATTATCATTTAAGTAGCGTCTAATAAGGCATGGATATTTAAAACAAATTCCATTTAAAACAATCCTATTTTGTATATTCATTCATAAGAAGAAAATTTGCATGAAAGGAGTTCTTTAATTAAAGATTCGCTTTGTTTAATGAATTTTAATCCCCTTTTTGTAATGCATCTTCCTCCACAGCAAGGGGGTGTGTGTGATCGGCAGAATTAAGAGTATAAAAAGCGAGTTTTAAAGTTCATGAAAATGGCTTTAAGGAAGAATATAGTAAACATCTATCTTTTCCTATTTTCAGTCTTTGTAGTGAAATGGGATTAATTTGTTCTGCATGGTTCTCCCCCCCCCCCCCCCCCCAGNCCCACCTTCAACTCCTTGAGTGCTAGTCTTCACTTGGGAGAAATTGTACTCGTTGCTCTACATGGTGTATATTGACATTCATACTTAAATGTTACCTAAAAACAGATCTGTTACAGAACAAGAGGAAGTCGAACAGTACTTTGACTAGGAACCTATTATATCATTCTAAAGCAGGGCTGCACAACATACGGCCCGAGGGCCGCATGCAGCCTGCAAGGACCTTTCCTGGGCCCAGCTCCCCCTGGCTGCAAAGACCTTTTCCTGTGGCCCACCATGCCGCCTCCTGCTCTGGCAATCCCCTTTCCTCCAGCCCCCGCACTAGCACAAAACACTCCTTCCTCCGGGCAACAAGCCTCTTAAATGTGTTGGCGGGATCCCTCCTTCCTTCTCCCTGGTTCCAGCTTCCTGCTGCCGCCATTGTCTTCACCTGAGCCCGTCACTACTGCTTCTGCCACCCGGATCTCCAGCTCCTTGCTGCCAGGGGGTGGGGTTATGCAAATTGGGGGCAGGGCCACATGTGGCCCAGGGTTGAGTCCAAACCAAATTTTCCGGCCCTCGGCACGAACTAAGCTGAGCACCCCTGCTCTAAAGCAAACCTGAGTTTTGCCTTTTCAGATGTGTGGTTTCATTGTTGGATAGGTCCGGCATTTGCAAACATTAAGTGGCAGTGGTCTTTCTGTTGTAACATAACTGGAGCCAGAGTTGATACCAGAAAACAAGGAGGTTCCTCGTGACTCTTAGGTGGTGGTGTGTTGTGATGAGAAACCTAGCATGTGTTCTCCTCTCCATTAGGCTGGCAGTCTGGTGGTAGCTGTGATGCAGTTACCACCAAGGCAACGCAGACTACACGAGACAGCGGGCTTAGGTTTTAACATAGTGATAATTCCATTAGTACAGACTAGAATTGAAATGAGTCATGGAGATTCCTAAGAGTCCTCCAGGATGTCTAAACTGAGATAGTAAATAAACAATTATGTGCCAGCCTAATGTGTGTCGAGAAGCTACTTGGCTGGAGTGAATTGATGTTTTCAAAACTACTTAACCCAGTGGTAAGTTATGAAACTCGCTTTGATGTAAGCCGTCGGTAACCTGGCCCTCGAGACTACCGTGTAGCATTAAATGTCTTCTAGGGCTAAGTCATCTTCCTTTTGACTACTCCTCTTAAGGACGACATTGACTGAGGCATGTGAACCTGCTTCTGCAGCGTAATGTCTTTGGAATTCACTTTCACAACTGAGAGGCTTTTGCACATCTTGTTTGGAATGTTTTACCATATTTAAATCTTCAGTAAATGCTGTGTAGCTGAGTTTGCTTTTAACAGCAGCTGAGGGTCTGGTCCAGAGTTGCATTATTCATTTCCAACACCTGTATAAACCTTGATTGAAGAACGAGGCAGTAAAAGCCAGTTATATGATCTAAGAAAGGGGTGGGGAACATTGGGCCTGGGGGCCAAATGTGGCCTGCAGATCTTATTTGGCCCCTTTCCACTGGGAACTGGATGCAGGGGCCAGATCTACCCACAAGCACTGAAAAACTTAAGGGAGCAGAGATGAGGGCATGCACAGAAGGATGGAACCATGGCACAGATCCATGATCTTAACTCTCCTCTTCCTGAGCATACCCCTTTAAACACCCTTGCCCCCAACTTCTGTGTGGTTCTCAAAACTTGTAAAGATTTTTCAAAGCCCCATAGGAGGGAATGTTTTCCCCACCCCTGCTCTAAGGATCTGAAAGGGTTGTCTGAATTGGAGAAAACAGTAGAATTAATGTATGGTTTCATATAAAATGAAGAGGTGGCTACAATAGTGTTGGTGCTAATTATTTCAAGGGATTAGTCCATTATTTTATGATTGAGTTGATTCTAACCCAGCCAGGGCTCAGTAGTGACTAAAAGCAGTTAATGGTGGGAAATAATGGATACAGTAGTGTCTCTTAAAAATGGGTCAGGCTCTTTATACTAATCGAAGCTGCAAACACCTCAACCATGACTATCCTTGGGAGCTAACGATAGAAATTTGTATGGATATTGAAGCATAGTTCTACCAAGATGAAGATGAGATGCTGGCTGAAGAAATAGGAGGTTGCTGTTGTATATAGATAAGACAGTGTTGCCTGAAGCCAAGCTGATAATTCATGATGGCTCATGTATTGGTTATGGGTGGGTTTTGTTTTTATGGAATACACCCGAGACCTTTTAATTTTTTGTAGCTGAAGAGCTTCATCCTTTTGAAATTAGATTTTTTTTTTTATGAAGTGTGCTACTTTAAATCTAGAAGTGCTCCTGCTGTAACGCAAGACTGGTGAATGGGCAAAATTAGGGAGCATTGCTTATTTCTGTATTTTTAATTACTTAACATTCTCGTCTTGTTTGCTTCCTGCACACCATTTTGGCTTGATGCTACTGAATCCTAGAGCAGGTTGGTGCTGGCTTCCAGTAAGGTCAAGCATGACCACCTTGTGTGCGCTGGCTAGCTGAGTGAAGACTAACAGGCATTGCTGGCTTCGTAATTTTTTTTATTTAATTCTGGTTGACCATAATTGTCAGCGACCAGATTTGTTAGACGTATCTAGCACAGTCTCATATGAAGTGAATGCCACTAGGCAACTTTATATATATATATATATATATATATATATATATATATATATATATAANTGTATAACGGGGATTCCTGTATGTATCCAAAACCCTACTCACCTAAAGATGGTACTTTTAGAATCCAGTCCATTCACTTACCTTAAACACTGTTCCTGTCTCTTATACACATCTATTATATTAAAAATCCCACGTTTAATTATACCCAAGTTGTAGGTATGACTTCATTTAACATTGTTTTCCGTTCTAGGTAGCGCACAGCATGAGCCAGACGGTCCATACTAGCTTAATGGATGACACTAAGTGAAATAAAACTTATACAAAAGAATGCTTTCTACTCGGACTACTTAAATTTGAATTGCCCAGCAGTTACACTAAAAGGAGATAATCAGAATTTAAGATAAAAATGTGTCCATAGGTAGTTTAAAAATGTGAATTGAGGAGATGGAAGATGACTTCTAAATTATTCATAAAATCTGCTTCAACTCCAATGTCTACAGAATTATTTGGAGATCGTTCTTCTTGTACATTATTCTTGAAAGTTAGTTTGGTCTTTCATCCTTTTTCTATAGGGGATTGAACGAATGGTGCTGTGCAGAGAGCTGCTTGCCAAGTGCACAGAGAGAACAAGCAGTGATGCAATGCACTGGTTTTGGCACTTGCTCCTAATGACGACACTGCTGTTTACACAAGAGCACCTGCAGCATTGAGCATCATTGACACTGCAGAGGCAGCTCGGAGTGACTTGAATGACGCCTCTTTATCTTTTCTGATTGGAACTGTCCCGAAGAAGTCTGTGCGCTGATATTGAAGATCTTGGTACTGAAATAGGATGGGGCTCAATGGTTAAAAGCAGTTATTTAGGGAAGATGGCACTCTGTCACAACTATGGCCGCTATAGTCAAACGTTTGGGGGGGAAAATGGAGACAAAATGTTACCTTGCATAAGTGGCTATCTGCAGGATCCACTGTGTACAGTTGAGATGACAGACTTGACATCACACACAGCTCTGATGGAGGGTTACTACCCTAAGTGGAGTTGGAATACCACTGAAATTTTAATGTTTCAACTGCGTTAAAAAGGCATGGATGCAGATTTAGCAGTAGGCAAGTAATATAGCTGCTTAATAAAAATAAAAACAAAAACTATTATCTAGCACCTTCCTGCCATGGCACTGAGTGCTTCAAATAGAACTAATTAACACAACTTTTAATCCTCACAACAATCCTGTGAGGTAGGTTAGTCTGTGAGAAAATTGTGACTGGCCCAAGGCCACCCAGTGAGTTTCTGGCTGACTAAGGCAAGGCTTGAATTCAGGGCCCCCTACTTGTCCCGATACTGTGCCCTTAGCCGCTACACCACACTGGCACTCTCAACGGATGGAAAATAGAGCCCGCTGTTTGACACGTACTGCTTTCCATTTGGGGCTATGTTCCTACAAGCAGACTAACCCCCCCCCCGGGTACTCCAGTGATCATACCCTGCTTTGCAAGCATTCACACCTTGTGCAGAGAAATTACTACTGCTACTAATCATTTCTATAGCACTACTAGGCATACACCGAAATAATTAGTAGTAAATGATTAAGCTAATCTGTTAAATGTGTGTTTTCCAGTTAAGTCTTTTCCTGATGCATTTAAGTGTGGTAAGCTGCTCATGTAGTGCATGTTCTAGGTAGTATGCCCTAAACATTCTAAAGGGGTCATTTGAGATAAATCTTCTTCATTAGAACAAATTACTTAATTTAATCCCATAAATAAGTGCCACTGCAGTCTGACAATCTTGAACACTGCTTTGTTATGGTGTAGTGATTTGACTCTTTTTGCTCAGAGTGCAGCAGTTTACTAACTTCTGTTTGTCCACACATTGTTTTGCTTCACACCTGCGCTAGCGAGAGAGCGGCAAAGTGCCAAAATGCTCTTGGATCACTTATGTTGCTGGTTGAAATCGACTATATTCGTGCCAATAGTCATTTAACAGTCTGAATAAAATCCCAGGAGAGAGAGAGGAGCGGTTGTCAAAGTGGGATGAGGTTAGAGGTGTGGAATGTTTAATGGGGAAGGGGTGTAGTGGTTACTGAATCCCAAACTCTGCTCTGGTCAAGCTAAGAGGAATTCTTGTTCTAGAAGTGGGCAAGCCAATGGCTTTTTGAAGAACTCCCCGACTCTGGTGCTGTGAGTTGGCAGTAGCAGTAAGCAAAAAGCAGCTGGGGAAGGACAGGAGAGCAAGGGTTCAAAAGAAAGAGGAGGTCTTGTGTGTGCGTGTGTGTCTGCGAGCGTGGATATTGGGTGGGTGTCCTGTACTACAGATGAGTAAGGTGGTGGTTATCCAGGGAGTTGGACTATTTATTTATTTATTAAAATGTGAATTTCCTGCCGCTTCTGCTTCCAGCAGCTCGAGGCGGCTAACAATAAAAACACACAATACAAAAATACACCAGTAAAAATAGATTAAAACACTACATAAAAATTCAACTAAACCTGGGGGGAATAATCCACAATTGGAGTGGCAGAGATGGGCAAAAAATCTGTGACTGCTTTTTCTTTTGTCTTGAAGTGGTTACTGCTCTACTCTAGGCATCCTTGCACTCGGGTTGAGGGAAAATGCTGTGTGGGTATAACCTGAAAAACTAACAAACTACAGTATAGGGATGCTTAACAATAAGGGTTACACATCTTTTTGTGTAATATGACGTAGTCGTAGTCATTGCAGACTTCCCCTGTCTATATCGTTTAAGATTCTGGCCAATAGTCCAGCCTGATTACATAAAGATATGCAAAATTTTATAACTGTTCATGGGAATGCCAAATAATTCCACAGCATGAATGGCTTGGGTTTTAATTTCCCTTTGAAACTAAAATATTTTTTTCCCTTTCTTTTTGTAGATGGAATGAACCTTCCGTGTTGAATGCCTCCACACTCGTTGGATTTCACGTGTGGAGAAACAGTTTCTCTTTGGTTGAAGCCACTTAAGTGGCAGACTGAATTGTGAATCTGAAGCTTCTTGATCTCCTTGAGGAGGGAGCCACTGCTGAATCACGTTAACCTGACACCACAGCCGCAATGGTGCTGTCTCAGAGGCAACGAGATGAATTGTAAGTGTTCTTAAGTCTTCGATCTGGTCTTGTAATCCTCAGACTCTCAAAGAAACATTGATGATTTATTTTCAGCTAGGCTCCATGAGGTAGTTCTTAACACTTACCCTCTGTTTTAAATTCCTGTAGATTACTTTAAAATATTTATTTATTTATATTTATTAGCCGCCCCACTCATGCCCACGGCATCTCGGGGTGGCGTACAACAACTAAAAATTCATAAAAATACAATAGAAATATTAAAAAATACAATATATTAAGTCTCTTAAAGAACCCTAAATTTACCCCACCCTCCCCTCCGAAGGCCTGGGTGAACAGCAAGGTCTTGCAGACTTGGCGAAAAGCCAGCAGACCTGGGGCCAGGCAGGCTTCCTCCGGGAGGGAGTTCCAAAGTTGCGGCCCGGCCACCGAGAACGCCCTCTCCATTGTAGCCCCCCCGTTTTACACAGGGGACCTCCAGAAAGGCGCCCCCAGTGGACCGAAGGGATCGTTCTGAGACGCGTAAGGCGAGGCGGTCCCTGAGGTATGAAGGGCCCAGACCGTACAGGGCTTTATAAAACCAACATTAGCACCTTGAATCTGGCTCAGTACGCTGTAGGCAGCCAGTGCAGAGTGCGGCGCACAGGCGTTATGTGCTCCCGTCCATGTAAGGAGACGGGCCGCCGCATTCTGCACTAGCTGCAGCCTCTGGACCAGTATCAAGGGAAGCCCCACGTAGAGTGCATTGCCGTAGTCTAGCCTCGAGGTGATGAAGGTGTGGGTGAAGGTGCCCAGATGGGTCCAGAAATGTATCTAGTGCGGAGGCTGCATCCGTACAACTGGCGGAAGGCAGCTTTAGCTACCGCCTCCACTTGTCGTTCCAGACGCAGGTCTGAGTCCAGAAGGACTCCCAGACTCCGAACCTGCTCGTTCAGGAGGGCCGACCCCTGTAGCCCAGCTGGCTTCTCCCTGAGAGGAATGAGCGGAACCACCCAAGGACAGTCCCGTCCAGGCCCCCCAGGTCTCGCAACCATCTCAACGGCAACCCATGGTCCGTAGTGTCAAAAGCGGCCGAGAGAACTAGCAGGTTCAGAAATGTTGAACCTCCTGCATCCATCTCCCGGCGGAGATTGTCCACCAACACCGTCTCCGTACCATAGCCGGAACGGAACCCAGACTGAAACGGGTCAAGGAAACCGATGTTATCCAGATGCTCCTGGAGCTGTATCGCCACCGCCCGTTTAATAACCTTCCCTAAAAAGGGAAGATTAGAGACGGATCGTTAGCTGGCGAGTGCGTCCACATCCAAAGATGACTTCTTCAGCAGGGGGCGCACCACAGCCTCCTTGAGACTGGGTGACAATCTCCTTTGCCGGACTGACCAGCCTCCGCACCACCCAGAACAGATCCGCTGGATGCGACTTTGCAGATGCTATGAGGGCAGCAAAGAATACTTTCTTTGCTGTTCTCACGGCCTCAACATAGGACCGCAAATGGGCCCTATGGAGAAGTCGGTCAGATTCAGAGGGAGTCTGATGCCAGCGTCGCTCTAGTCTCTGCTGTGACCATGAAGTTTCTAGTGAAGAGTTTGGAAAATGTGGGTGTTTCTGGGTATATTGGATCCAGAAATGATGATGTAGACAGTACATAGAGGATATTTAGGGGAGCAACAAATGTATCAAATTACTCTGAAATGGCGTTCTTGCACTAAACTTTTATAAAACTTTTATAAAAACTGATCTTTGGTCTATACTCTTGTATGCATTGTTGAGTTTTAAAAGTTTACTCAAGGCCTAATGTAGATGCTACAACAACAGTATTATGAAATGAAATTAAAAATTATAGGGGCATAAAAAATTCATCTGGAACAGCTGTCTGCAGTAGGAAGTCAAACTAGCGTAAACGTTGTCTCCCAACTGACATGCCATGCAAGAGGAAGTGGTAGTTTATATTAATATAGCCAAGCTGCCACTCAAAATGTGGCTTAGTGTATATTCAGTGCAGAATATACTGTACATATCAATATATTTATAAAATAGGGATGGAAAGACGGTCAAGTGACTGGTCAAATATTGTCAATTGACCGCCTATTGTGTGACCCTTCAAATATTGTCACATTCTGTGAAATCGAGAATGGGTTGGAGCATTGCATCGTGCTCACTTTACTTCACAAAAAATAAATTTAAATTCTACTACTAAGGAAACCAAATTCCTCAAGGTTCACTGCAATGCGGAAGACATTTGCATGAGTAGAAACATTTGCTTTCAAGCACACACTGACCCAGGCCTAAAAGCCCTACAGTCACTTAATAAAAAAACCCACAATTCTTCCCTCTTCCTAAGCCCACCACAAACCCCAGCAGCAAACATGCCCCAGAACAAAAAATGCACACCACCAAAAACTCCCCTTCAATACTAATAAGCCAACAGCTTCTTCCTCCAAAATAACATAAGTGTCTAATCTTTTGAAGATCTTCATTATAAATTAATGATAAAATAGTTGACCAATTTTTAACAATATTTGACTGGTGAATTATCCAAATATTTTTGGACCCAACCCTAAAAATACTAGCTTGCAGCTTTAAGTCTTCAGTAGTTGTAATCATTCTGATTTTGGCCTCCCTGTGTTGCTTCTCCCTCATTCTCTCCCCTTTGGGAGAGTAGGTTTGGACTGTAGGTATTTTAACACAAGATAATAAACTGAATGGTTTTCTATGTGACTCTTTCTTCACGTGTTTCGTAAGGAAGTCTGACAGGATGTCTTAAATGGCTGCCGCAGCCAGCAATCATATTTGTTTATCATGAGGTCCCAGTGCTAAAGAGATTAAGATGTCCATTGGTACAAGATCTTCATGATTAGCTTTCAAGTGTGCAAGAGGCTGCTATAAGCAAAATGGTACCCGGTGGTTCTCTATGGTCACCGACTCTAGGACTTATAGGATAATGGGTTTAAAGCAGAAAAGATTGAGGCTAAACATTCGGGGAAACTTTCAGAACCGTTGAGTAGTAGGATAATTTGTAGAGGGAGGTTGTGGAGACCACATCACTGGAGACCTTTAAAAATGGGTTAGAAAGGTATCTTTCAGGGATGGTCTATATGGTATCTTTCAGGGATGGATCCTGCTTCATGGCAAAGGACTGGACCAGGTAAACATTGAGAGTTCTCACAGCTCTCTGATTCTGTACATAAAATATACCTTTTTGACACTTCCTTGGAATAGGAGACGGTGTTGGTAGTGTGGAGTACAAAAGAAGCATAGTCTGTAGAATTAAAATGGCACTTACCCTGGCTGTCTTGGGAAAGGTACTTTCCCTGTGTGTCAGGGAAGTTTCACCTTCTGTAAATTATTAGTAATATAGGGATAAACCAGCATATACATAGAGTTGCACATGTAGTGAGCTAAAGATTATTATTCTTGGTGAAAGCCTCCAGGGAGACTTTGGGGTCGGTGCTGGCGAGGGTAGTGAAAGCATCCCTTTGGCAGGGGAGGCTGTTGGCCAGTCTCAAGGAGGCTGTGGTGCGCCCCCTGCTGAAGACGCCATCTCTGGATGTGGACGCATTCGCCAGCTACCGACCTCTGTCTAATCTTCCCTTTTTAGGGAAGGTTATTGAACGGGCAGTGGCACTGCAGCTCCAGGTGCATTTGGACAACATCGGTTTCCTTGACCCTTTTCAATCTGGGTTCCGCCCCAGCTATGGTACTGAGACGACGTTGGTGGACAATCTCCGCCGGGAGATGGATGCAGGACGTTCAACATTTCTGATCCTGCTAGATCTCTCGGCCGCTTTTGACACCGTGGACCATGGGCTGCTGTTGAGACGGTTGCGAAACCTGGGGGCCTGGACGGGACTGTCCTTGGGTGGTTGCGCTCATTCCTCTCAGGGAGAAACCAGCGGGTGGTGCTGGGGGCTGAAATATCAAGCCGCTGGACCTTATCCTGCGGCGTTCCGCAAGGTTCGATCCTGTCTCCACTATTGTTTAATGTGTATATGCAGCCCCTGGGGGAGATTGTGAGAGGGTTTGGAGTGCGATGTCACCAATATGCTGATGATACTCGGCTATACCTCTCGTTTTCAGCTGACCCAGGTCCTGCTGTCTCATTGCTTTCCCAATGTTTGGAGGCCGTGGCGGATTGGATGAGGCAGAGCAGACTGAAACTGAATCCTGATAAGATGGAGGTGATGGTGGTGGGGAGGGTGGGGGAGGTTCTGGTCCCCCTTGGTGGGGGCGGCATGTCCTATTGCCCAGCAGGTTCAGAGTCTGGGGGTGGTGTTGGACTCGGGTCTCCGTCTGGATCGGCAGGTGGAGGCGGTGGCCAAGTCCACCTTCCGCCAGCTGCCACCTTCCGCCAAGTTCACCTTCCGCCAGTAGGTGGAGGCTGTGCCCATACATTTCCAGGCCCGACCTGGCCACCCTTACCCATGCCTTCATCACCTCGAGGCTGGACTACTGCAATGTGCTCTACATGGGGCTTCCCTTGTTTCTGGTTCGGAGGCTGCAGCTGGTGCAGAATGCGGCGGCCCATCTCCTTATGGGGACTGGGTGATGGGAGCACATAACACCAGTGCTCCATGCTCTGCACTGACTGCCTATAGCGTGCCGAGCCAGATTCAAGGTGTTGGTATTGATCTATAAAGCCCTGCACGGTCTGGGCCCCTCATACCTCGAGGACCGCCTCACCCTCCGTGCCTCAGAGCGATCCTTTTGGTCCGCTGGGGGCGCCTTCTTGGAGGTCCCTTGGGTGAGACGGGGGGCCACAATGGAGAGGGCGTTCTCAGTGGCCGGGCCGCAACTCTGGAACGCCCTCCTGGAGGAAGCCCGCCTGGCCCCCGGTCTGCTGGTGTTCCGTTGAGCCTGCAACACCTGGTTGTTCGCCCAGGCCTTCGGAGGGGAGGATTGGGTAGTTGGGGATACTGGGGCTGGAGGGGATTGTGTTTAATCTCTTTGTTGATGGTTTTTAAAAAAAAATTATTGTAAGTCACGTCTGTGTAAAAACGGCCTATGTAGTGTGGTTTACCTTTCTGTGAAAGGATTTCTGCAACAGATTTAGGATTTGTGGATTTAAAAAAAGGAATTGGTTTTCACACGAGTTTTCGATAGAGATACAAAACATACCGTATGGTTACTTCATTATAGAATTAACTGGTTTTTTGGCTCTGTCGTTAAAAGATTGGTAAGACAAAGACTCTAGTAACAAAGTTGAACTAAGACAAAATTGCTGTTTTTAAGACATCTGGTGAGAGGCTGAAACTGGAGAACAGATGTTACTGTATAACGGGGATTCCTGTATGTATCCAAAACCCTACTCACCTAAAGATGGTACTTATAGAATCCAGTCCATTCACTTACCTTAAACACTGTTCTATAGAGCCAATAGTGCTGTGGGAAAAGTTGTATTTATTCAAATATAAATGCTTACGGTACAATTCTAGAACAATGAACCAGCAAGAATCTAGATTTCCTTTGATTCCAGGTTGAAGTTCAATAGTTGGTATGAAAAACATCTTTAAAACTTGTTCTGAAGTGCTGAATGTTCAGTCTTACAGAGCCACTCTTAAGCCACTTTTGTAGATGAGCTATGCTTTAAGCTTCTACATTATCAACATTGCTTTATTGTCCTAGATCTCTCTAGTCAGTGACTACCCTGCCTTGGTTGGGCGTAGAGGGTTACGTATGCTTAAAGTTACATTTCTGTGGCTGTCGAGACAGTTGAAATATACATGACTGAAGTGCTGCAAGTCTGCAGGCTTGTACACCCACGTACCTGCAGTATAAGAGGTATGGTCATGAAAAAGCATGGCCATACCACAAAGAAAAAGACGACTCTTTTGTTTTTAGTGCAGGGAAGAAAGCCCAAAAGAATTCTTGTCCCTTGAGAATTAATGTTCCATAAAATGACAAGTGTCTTTATAAAAGAGGGAAAAAAGCTTATGGTGTATGACCAATATAGGCAATTGCCCTTACAAAAATCCTCAAAGGATATGACCTGTGCCGTGTAACTTGGTTTATACTGGTGTATACAACTTGCTTTCTTAAAAGTAAATAAATAAAAGCAATGTTTAAACAACTTTTTCAGATACCTTGCAAACTTAGTCTTATTGTTAATATTTCTAAAAGAAATAGATTACTGTTAAAGTTTTGAAATAAAGTAATCTGTTTTGAATGTGGCTCTTCATTTCAAAAGCGAATTACTCCTTTTCTGCACAATACCAGTTGGAGTATTTCTATATACAAACTGTCCTGCACATAGGTAAAGTTTGTTTATTTTTATGTACTTAGATTTCAATTTTTACCTCGTTCCTCTCGCAAAAAGTGATTCAGGGCAACTTACAAATTCACCAATAAAAACAATAATCACTATAAAAATATAAGTACAGCCTAGAAAATAAACAGCAATATAAAACCACAGTAAAATGCTGATCATGTGCAGAGAACTTAAAAGTACCCTCGGGTGTATAAAATACCCGTATCCCAACCCAACATCCTTCCCCTCCCCCGCCAAACGCCTGGTAGAAGAGCCAGGTCTTGCAATTTTGTTGGAAAGCAAGAAGATTTGGGCTGAGGCGAACCTCCACTGGGAGGGAATTCTAGAGTGGTGATGCAGCCACCAAGAACGCCCTCCAAACTTGCCGGTAACACGGGACTTCCAGGAGGGTGCCCCTGGATGACCACAGGGGCCGAAGTAGGGCCTAGGCTCTGAAGGCCTTTAAAGGTCAACACTAGCACTTTGAACTAGGCCTGAAAGACAATAGGCAGCCAGTGCAGTGCTCTGAGCACAGGTGTTGTGTGCTCCCTGTGGCATGTCCTAGCGAGGAGACGGGCTGCCACGTTCTGCACCAGCTGCAGCTTCCGAACTGTCGCTACGGACACCCCCATGTAGAGCGCATTGCAATAGTCCAGCCTCGATATGACGAACGCATGGATAATAGTGCAAGATCGGAGTCGGACACATGGGCGGAGCTGTTTAACCAGATGTAGCTGGCGAAAGGTGCCCCTGGCCACAGCCAACACCTGAGAGTCCAGGCGTAGCTGCGAAACAAGCACTCCCAGTCTCTGCACAGATAGAACCAAAGGAGGACAAACACCCCCAATAATGGGGGGGGAGGGGGGGGAAGAGACGAGATCACCGATTCTGCTAACTAACATCCCCGCCGTCTTATCGAGATTGAGCTTCAGTTGGCTCGACCTCCTCCAATTCCCCTACAGTGGCCAAAAAGAGATTGGAATGAGACAGCAATCTGCGAGGTAGGAACGGAACCAACAATTTGGTCCACCCCCACTAGGTCTCGCAGACATGTCACCAACAGCTGATGGTTAACAGTATCAAAGGCCGCTGATGGATCTAATGGGACCAATAGGGTCAACCAGTTCCACGAGGTGGTCATTGACCAAAGCCACAAGCATGGTCTCCGTGCTGTAACCCAGACGAAAGCCAGACTTCATGGGATCAAGAAAACCGATGCCGTCCAAATGCGTCTGGAGCTGATGAGCCACTACCTGTTCAGTAACCTTCCCTAAAAATGAAAGGTTAAAGACAGGTCAGTAACGGGCTGAGTCATGAATTTAGCGTTCTCATGGTGCATTTTTCACTGATAACTTTACAGCATGGCTATTCTTGGTCAATAAAGTGATCTCTTGTCCATCAGGAAAGTTTTCAGTAGAAAGAATCCTCCTGACCATGCATACTGAACTTGTAGACACTCATGGCAAGTACTTAAAATAGGGCATTTGGGTAGCAAAGTTCTAGCTTAGTTTTTTTGGCCAAAGATAGTATGTGGGGCAAATCATAAAATGATTAACATTGACCATTGAAATGTAATTTAGAATGTAAAGAATGATGTCCTCCAGATCTTCAACTATTGTAAAGGAAGGACAAAAGAAAATTGGGGCTGAGTTCCTGCTCTAGCTGTTGTTTTTTTCACTGTTGTAGCTGGATTGCTGTGATACTTTAGAAATGAAATGCAGAGTTCATCCTTTTTATTGGATTTGCCCTGGTCAAGTAAACAAACATTCGTGAACCACATGACCACCTCAGAGGTCTGCTCTGACTTCATTACCTTTCTATGCCAGCCTAGGAAAACAACTCGCGAGGGAACACGAGAGAGACTATTTTAATTGCAGTCCCGATTTGTAATGTGCTGATATCCAGTGAGTGCAGGCTTTTGTTAATCTTATTCAAACTCTGTCCTCTTCAACTCGTACTGTGAAGACACAGCGTGGAAAGGTGAGGGGCATGAGACGTCTTCTAGCTTTCCTTAGTGTAATCCATTTTACAGTTCATAAGGTGTTCCTAACCTTTTCAGAGAGTCTCGATTTTTTCAGATGGGATGTTCCACCCCCACGAACCTGGGCGCCCGTCTGAAGGCAGCATGAGTGGAGGTGTGCTCCTATGACCCACCCACGCAGAGCAACACAGATTTTTTGTCGTTGCTCTGTGTGGGGGGCATGAATGGGTGGGGCGTGGGCGCATACAGACTGCACACCCATCCCCTGCCGTCTGACTCCTCACCGGAAGTACATATCGTCGTCTAAAAATGGCCTCTGAATATATTTATCAAACCATGTTAAAAGTTTAATTAAAGACATATGTATTGAAAAGAAATGAGGAAGAGCAGATTTTTAGCTATAATTCCTTTGCCATTTAATACTGCTGTTGAAAAATATTTGCTAAAATACAGAACTGCATCCTATGTGGGTGTATCCACTCTTCAAATTTGGACCCCAAAACTTTGCCTACTAAACTTGCTGCCGAACAGCATATTTGAGATTTAAGTAGTGCTAGCAGTGACTGTCTTTGTATGCTGAAAGAGAAGGCTTAGCTTATTGTTGCGTCTTGTAAACTTGCTTGCATGTTTTGTACCTTTCTTCCACTGACTTAAGAATTAAGAGGCAAAGAATACTCACTAGTGACTCTCCTCTTTTTTGTAGAAATCGAGCCATAGCAGACTACCTTCGTTCCAATGGCTATGAAGAAGCATATTCAGTTTTTAAAAAGGAAGCTGAACTAGACGTGGTGAGTTCAAGTGCTACGCTTTTAATCCTAAACCTCATTTGTTGTGTGAAAAGAGATGCATTGGTGGAATTTGCATTACTTTGTAGGTTTTGTGCAAAACCAGTACCCAAGAACTTTTACAATGTGAAAACCATAAATTGATTGCACACAAGCTGAATAGAATTGCTACGCTTTTTTTTACATTTGCCTTACTATGATGGTCTCAGTTCTATAACTTGTAGTTTTGTGGGCAGAATTCTGTTAATTGTATTTGCTTACTCTGGATATGTTCTTTGGGCCAGTTGTAGATTCCTCATTTCCTATGGGGCTGTTTCCCTGTGAAATCGTAGGGAAAAATATAATATAAAAATAGAACAATTGTAAAAAATCCATGTGGTGGAGTTTAAAAAACATTCCCCCCCCACCTCTTACACATCTCCCCCACCAAAAGCCTGGTGGAACAGCCAGGTCTTGCGCTGTCATTGAAAGGAGGGGAGATCTGGGACCACATGAACCTTTTGCCAGGTGGGAGTTCCACAGCCTTGGTGTGGCCGCCGAGAACGTTTGCTCCATAGTTGCCGTAGACTTTGAGAAGGGTGCGCCTGGTTGACCGCAGGGGTGGATCTAGAGCCCAGGGTGTGAGGCGGTCCTGCAGACAGGTACGGCCCAGATCATATAGGGCTTTATAGGGAAGTACCAACATCTTGAATGGGGCACGGAAGACTCTGGATAGCCAGCGCAAAGAATGGAGCACTGGTATAAGAGGAGATAATTCTGAAAATGTAAGGTCTGTACCTATTAAGGATTAATGTGCTAATGCACAAATCCACTAGACCGGGCATACATTAATTGCTGAATTAAAGTGATGAAGCCAGGTGTCTGCTCCAGCTGGTCATACCTTCCAGACACCACTCAAACTGTTTTGGTCACTCAATTGACTATTCCACATAGTCATGAGCAGGGGAGGGGGCATGAATGCTGTAGTGCTGAAATTGCAGTCATTTTAGCAGAAAGCTGCCTTTGGCCAAACAGTTGCAGAAATTGCCTCTGCTAATGCAGAATTTGAGCCTGACACTGTGAGCTAGCCAATGGGTTGCTGGCATTGTGGGTAGCTGGTACATACTCTGGAGCAGGGGGCCCTGTGCCATATCTGCAGAGTTTTCTCTCACCCCACATGTCTGTTCGATGTGGTATTTTGTGAGACTTGAAATACAAGATGCTCAAATCAATAGAAAGTCATGCTAGAAAATTCATTTACATAATTTGCATGATGCATTTAATTAGCACAATTTTGTTTGCAGAATCTGGATTTTCTGCTCACAGAACTTGGGTTTCCTGAATGCAATATTTCGGCAGAAAAATTGCACAATACATGGACCCTGGTCACAAGTTGGTGTTGTGGTGGGTTTTTAAGTGTTGGAACATGATTGTTGAAAGGTTCCTGTCTTTCAGTCCTGCTAAATACTAGCCTTGGCTCTTGTAACTCAAGAACCACTTTCATGTCAAGTGAAATTACAGTTATCAAAGGCTTCCTACACTTGCATCTTAAGGCAACAAAAAGACCTTGGAAGAAACTTGGATTAAGCATGTTGCTTGACCTTCTTTCACACGTTGATAAAGAGACTACATATCCGTGACGCTCCTGACTCTTGGAACATTTTGGTTAGGATATTCCTGTTGACAAGTCTTTAATTTTTTTTTATCATTTATATACCACAAGCAATGTTCCTGGTGCTGTATAATCAGTAGTTATAGTCAGACCCATACCCCCAGGGGCTTGCAATCTAAGACGAGGGAGGGGGGATACAAGGGAGAGGCGCACAACAGGAGAGACGAGTGTGTTCATGAGGTTGAGAAGTTGCACGTGCTTTACTTAGTTAACAGGGAACTAGATTCTGAGTGAGGGGGAAAGGATGCAATTTCACGATTATGGATTAGAAATATAGCAAAATGTAGAACTACTATTTCTAGGCAAGTGCAACAGAGTTGAAAAATCAGTTTGTCATTCCCATTTTGTAAAAAAACCCATTGAAACATGAACATTTTTATTTCGGAATAAGCTTTTATTCTGATAAGTTTTGAAAGCGTTCTTTAGTCTGCAGACTGAAAGATGTTGTCTGTCAGACAGATTTTAAAATGTTAGCATCAATTTACCATTAATCAGATTGAAAATATCCAGAAAAATGTGCTTCCTCTGACTGTAGCTAGAGTAGTAAAGTTATTTTTAGTACTTAAATTGCTAGAACAATTGGTTGGCAAAAGCCTAGAAGGAAGGAAATGTTTAAAATAGTAAACAATTTCCCCAATAATAAATACTGCCCAAACCATATTTTGATAGGTTAGCTAACTTTAGTGCCCACAGGAAATGTAGTAGCCTTAATTCCACTGTCTTAGTTTCAAAATGATAAATGTGCCAAGTCTGCCTCTACTGTAGATGCAAACTTGAACCCTCTCGTGATATGCATCTAAATAAATATGCATTGAAACAAAAGAGAGCCCTACAAAGCCAAAATTGTGAATATTTGCAAAACATCAAATTTAAGTTCCTGTTAAAGGCTCCTATTTTGAATTTCACATTTTAGTTAAGTAATAGTGCACTTTATCCATTTGGATATTTTAATAGGCAGACTGACTTTTCTACTGTTACTTGTGTCTACTAATTCTGCCTCCCATTGGTTGATTTTGTGGCACCGGTGGTCATAAAAACTGGTTAATGGACTTTACTAAAGGGAAATGCTGAATATTAAAAACAGTCGTCATTTGGGTCACATTTGGTAGATTGTGTGTACTTTGTGTTAATTCCCGTGGAAGTACTATCTCCTTGGATTGAGTGTCAACTGAAATGATAAGGTAATATTTATGGATTATTGATGCATTCAGGTTATTGAAGAGAACAATGGATTTCAATATGAACAGGTGACATTTGTGTTGAACTCATGAAGCACTCCCCCTAGTCTACCAGTCAAACTACGCAAGCTAGAATTTCATCCTGCATTTCAAAATACTCACTTGAGGATGTTGTTTCATTTCCCCAAACTGTATTCAGATTTCTAATCAGAAAAAAAATAATGGGTAGCTGGAATATCATAGATTTTATAATTGAAAACTATAACATTCCCTTATCAAACCTATTCATCAACCTAATTAAGTCTCCCCCCTCCCCCCAGGTTAAAAGGAAGACCTAAATATGCTAGTGCTGGGGGTGGGACGGGGAGGCAGCGGGGCTGCAGACCTGTCCGCTGGCGTGGGTGGGCACCTTGGTTCAAAAGGGCCAGGAATACATGGGTGCCTGTCCCACACAATGTGTTGGTTTTGCTCGCATGGGGCACTCTGGTTTTTTCTCCAGTGCCTCATGAGTGGGTGCTGTGTGGGTCATGGGAGTGCGCATCCACCCACATCACCTTCACACGAGCTGTCGGTGGCTGATGGTTGTCCATGCGTAGTTGCGTCTTGTTTAAAAACGCCCTAAGTTGACGTCTGCTCTTAAACATCTGGCTGGACAACTGGCTTGTGAAAGCCCCCCATCTTGCATCTGGAGAAGCAGTAGAAGTCTAAAGGTTGCTAACTAGCTGTGACAAGCCAAGTCCTGTTTGGCAGTGACTCCTCATTGTTCAACAGCCAGTTCTGGTAGTCTGGCTATAGGACTGTTTGGCCTGTCAAGTTGCTATCTCGGGGCCTTTGAATGAAGGTAGTACTTCAGAGTTCACAGGTCATGATTGTTCAGTAGATTTTAGAGGCATGGGCAATGTTCTGGACTCCTGGTGGAGAAGTTACTGAGCTACTGGTATTCTGCATTCTTGGGTCCTCCCCGATGTTGATACGGCTGTCCGATATTGGCATGTTCAGTGAATCTCTAGGATGAAATCCTTTTTGTCAGTCTTCCCAAAGTCACTATTGCTACATAGGGCAAGCTGTAGAGTGTGGTGTGAATATAGAACTCTGAGACTTCTGCAGTTGTGCCTTGGAATGGAGAGCGAGCAGAGGTTTGGGCCTCAAATGGGCGGCGGCATTACTAAATGGGCCACTGATGAGACTGGAGCTGCATAATTAGATACGCATGTTTCCAAAGCTTGAGCATCTCAAGGATTTCCATTTCTTGTCTTATCACAGCCTGAAAGTTTTTTGGGAGCCCCTGTTGTAGACCTTGAGACTTAAACTCTGGTGTTGCCTTCAGTCAGCATGACTCTTTCTGGTTGACATGGACAATTTAATAGTCTTATCTTGTATGAACAAAAGGGAAGGACAAGGAGTCTCTTGCCATCACTCTGGGTTTCTGATACTGTGGAGAAGTCTTGTTGAAGATCTCCTCTAGCTGGAGGATTACGACTATTAAGCAGGTACTTCTAAGAGAATTACTCTACTCCAGTTCTTCATTGGGAAAAGCAGCTAATGGAGTCTTTCATAGCAACAAAGGAAAATCCTTACTTTTTTAAACCAGAAGACCTGAAGCCTATTGTTGCCTATTTGGCAGTGCCGGGCTTAGGATTTTGGCAGTGCTTGGCAACTTAGGCTGATGTGCACACCCCCACACCGAACTCTGACACGTGTGCGAGCTGCCAACTGAAGCAGGGAGGCAATAGTGGCACCCAGCACAGAAGCAGTCCTCCTCCGTGCTCCGCACCACCACAGAACACGTTTGTGAGGACTCTGTGGCGAAATGGGGCATCTCCAGGTGGGATTGGATGTGGGGGGTCTCCCCCTCTAGGCAGCAGGTGGTGCAGGTGAGGCAGTGTGGAGATGAGGGGAGAGGGCAGTGTGGAGATGAGGGGAGAGGGCAGCGTGACTGGGCGTGTGTGGGCTGAGAACAAAAGCCCCCAACCGTCCAAAATCTGCTGCCCTAGGCAGGCGCCTATATTGCCTGCCCCCAAGTCCAACCCTGCTAATTGGAAAAGAACTCTTATGAATGTGTTTATAATTACCTTCTAAAATAAAAAGAGATTGAACTCCTACAATAGTAGGCTATGACAAAGTCTCAGCCTTTGGCCTTTTTACATTGTTCTTGCAGACTCTGTTGTACGTGATCATCCACGTGGTACGAAAGAAGCGTACGCAAAAGCCCACTGTGAAATGAACCTGCTATTCATCTTGGAACTTAAGTCGCAGAACAAAGCAATCCTAATATTTTTAAATACAGAATAAGGGAGTGGTGTAAACTTTTCACTTTGGAGTAGAAGATAAGAGGAAACAAGTTCATCTTCAGATTTCCATCCCCTGGAAGATTAGGGAATGACCTCTCCAAAATTGTTATGATGGCCTATGATTGGAGAAAAGAAATAGGTGTGACAGTGGCTAGAGTGCACTCCTCCCTTGGCATCCTTATCTGGGGAATTAGCTGGCGTACTGTATCACAATACTCTCTTGAACCCTTCGAACCTGACCCTGTCTGGTTTGAGCAGACTGGATCTTTATATGTTGACCTCCCAATACCCCTTATAGTCAGACTCAGTCATCTTGGGTTAGGGGTTTCTCCCACAAACAGGTGGGTCCTTTCCTCCCCAAACAGCTCTAGCCCAGTTGGATCACACCTGTTTCCCAGGCTCTGTCTCCAGGTTGGGTTTGCTGGGAACAGCTGCTCCACACTCTTACTCCTCCAATATGCCTTGCTCCAGGGCACAGAGCTCTCGGTTCACCTGCTGGTGCAGCAGTGTACAAATTGCACTGCCTCTCTGTCTTCACCAACGGCCTCATTAGCTCCTGTGCTTCATTCCACTAATGCCCATTCTTGGGGTACTTACCATGCTAGTCCCTGTAACCCAGTTACAGAAGGGAAAGATGCACTGGTGGAAATCTTAATTGAAAAAAGTAATTCCCTAAAGGGAATATGTGCATAGCCAGTCCCTGGAATGAGTCACAGGAAGGTCTGGGATGTAGCATAGCCTCTGCCATTTAGATCTTCTAAAAGCTTTATCCATTGAGCAGTGCCAAGTATTTCCCCCTCTCTGAGAAAAGAAACAAATGACCTACCATGAACGGTAAACATTTAAATGAACTGAATGGTTCTTGGAATGTATTGTTAGACCTTTTTAACTCGGCTTTAACAGCTGAATTGGATAAAATTATTCACCTCACAGCTTGGACCAAGTCCATTTCTGGTCTTTGAGTAAAGGTCTTCGGCGTTGGGTGTCACTGGTAGAAAGAGGAGAAACCTTGTTAGCCAAGGTAGCCTGCATTCTGCCAGGTTGCTATGACTCTTCAAAGCTGTGCAGGGTGTTCTTCGTTTGTGCTTTCACACAAACACGAACTGATAGACCTGCTGCACAAAGGTGTAATGTGTGTGTCTTCTGATCAGAGCATGTCAAAAGGTTAGCCAGCTACAAAACACTAATTATCACCAGTTCACATTTACCCTCCATTCCAGGCAAACCAAGACACCTTCCTCTTTTTAAATAGGTATTCATAGTACAAAAAATAATTGGGCAAACTGTGAGAAAATTACTTGCAGCTATTCAGTAAATACTCTAGTTACTCCCCAGGTCTTGCATATTGTAGCCTTTTTAGTGACCAGAATAAGAGGTATCCTATTAGTCTGGATACATGATTGATGGAAACTGTTTTAGCCAGACCAATCTGTTTCACAATCAAAGTTGGTCTCCGTAATATTAAGCAAGTTGTCCATTTACGAATGTTAAGTTTGGTTGTCAGGTTGGTTCCAAATAGGAGATACAAGACAGCGACACCTTATTTTAGACAAGCGTCTGTTGGCAAGTGTATGCAAGCTTTCCAGCTTCACATCAACTTCCCTTTCAGATTATTTCAATTGAGTATTCTAGATATTCTTTAATATATCAAAGAATTTGGCTTGTTTTTGAGTTGGTTCTGGGTGGTGGTGTTTTTGGGGTCCTGGGCCTGGTTTGGAGCTGCAACTGTGCGTAATGGGTTTGTAAGAATAGCTTGGGCCAGGACTGTCTCTTCCCCCCCCAAAACCACCAATCCAAGCCTGGGTCATGTCAGACTTGGAAATTCAGGCTTACGCTGGAGTCCGTCTTGGAAAGTTTTACCCTATTAATTACATCATTTGATACCCAAAGATTACCTGCGTTTTGAGAAAATACATTTGAACTGTCGAGATGGATTTGGGGCTGTCTTTTAGAGTGCATTATGGGTTTCCTGAACTGTGTTTTCCCTTTCCCTCCAGAATGAAGAGCTAGATAAGAAGTATGCTGGACTTCTGGAAAAGAAATGGACCTCAGTTATACGATTACAAAAAAAGGTAAGTAAAGGTTTGATACGCTGTGTGAATCCATTGCAGTGAGTAGAAACATGAACAGCATTAATTTGTCTTAAAATACTGACCAGGTGCTGGGGTTTCTAGTCAAAGAAATGTGTGGACGGATTGGTACTGTCCCTTTTTAAAGTATTTTTGGAGGCGTGTGGGGAAGGTAGCAGTATCCATTTAAAGAATAGTTTTGAAAACGTGTACATTTTACTATCCACTTAGTCCAACAAAATATCTGTACTTTGCTGTAAAGTAGCGTCTCTATTATGATTTAGCTGTTTGCTTCGTTGGAGGTAACTCAGTGCAGTTCTTGGATGAAGACACGACAGATTTTTCAATTACAAGATTAAACAAGTGTCTTCCTCCCCACCCCCCAAAAAATGTATTTCTTGAAAAAGAGCCCAAGCTGTGCTGTTGAGACTTTATTTTCTCTTTTGTGGTGTAACCACAAGTCTGATGCATTTAAGCGAGTGATTCTATTGAAAACGTACCGTATGAAACTGTGCCTCATGTGGCACCTTGCATGCTGCAAGGGAAAACTTTAAACATCCTAGTATGTTAAAAAACGGAGTAGGATGCCTTTGTTCCTACATGAACAAACTGCCATTATATCAGTTCTGTGATATTATTTTAAGCTTTTTGAATGAATCTCTGTGGACATGGTGTTGCAGAGACTGAATCTCAAAATTTGTTATTGACGAACACTGCTTGGAGTGTTTGGTCACTTTTTAGTAGCAAATTATATCTTGGTGTTTGTCTAAAACTATTGACAATTTGTAATATCAAGTTACTTCCTGTTGGTAAATGACTGGATTTCCCTGAACATTGGCACTAAATGCCCAGTATCAAAAACCTGGGAAATTATTCAGGTTTTATGCAGGCATCTATTACAGTAAATTCTTAGTTTTATATTATTTGCTTTCTCGGCTGAAGTGTATTGTACAAATCCAGAGCTACTCCAGTATTTAATGTTAATTAATCACAATATATATTTTTTCAGGATTTTTAGTAGCAAGGACTGTAGCAATAAGTGAAACTTTTTTTTCAATCCTCTCCATAAACATCAGGTTATGGAATTAGAATCCAAACTAAATGAAGCAAAGGAGGAATTCACATCGGGTGGACCTCTTGGCCAGAAACGAGACCCTAAAGAATGGATCCCTAGTCCTCCAGAAAAGTATGCATTGAGTGGCCATAGGAGTCCTGTCACTCGAGTCATTTTCCATCCAGTTTTCAGTGTTATGGTCTCTGCTTCAGAGGATGCTACAATAAAGGTAAGTGCTTGGTATAGGAAGCTGCATGCCAGGCTAAGTGGGCATATGTGGCTTCTCTTTCCAATTACTCTGATGCCTACTTTTGAGACTTGTGATAACTTTATTTTGACCAGAGCTTGAGGGGATGAATTAGGGGTGTTGCAGGCTGTGCCGGCCCAACTTAGTTCTTCAGATCAACCTTTGCATTTATTCTGGGATCAGAAATAATACCTTGAAAACTTTTTGGAGAACCCAACCATGGATGTAGGGAGTCCTTGGTAGATGAAGGGGGGAAAAGCGGTAGGGAAAGAGGAGAAGCAAGCTGTCGATTGCTCTGGTTATCGTCATATGTTCACATAACATTCATGGAGGCAGTATGGGTACTCCCCAATGCATCATTTGTACTGTAGTCTTTATAGCCTTTTACTACAGATGTTCATGCTGAACCGTTGAGCAGGCTTTGTTCATTCAGTAGTATTCAAATGACAAAGGAATACTTGTGATGAATTTGTCCACTTGACTTCCACTTGACTACAATCCATGAGAATAATTTCCTTGTGCATTTGGTTAGCAATTGATTTTTAACTTGCACGTGAATGAAAGCTTCCATGAAACAGACACTGTCCTGGATACAGTAGTAAGGGTTGTACTATCCTATGCCATTTGGATAATAGTGTGTTAAACGGTTTAAAATTATAAATTAAAATATCCACCAACCTGAGAGAAGAAAGCAATGTTATGGTCAGATTTAAATTTCTAGCAATTAAATTGCAGTTTCCAGGTAACTTGAAAACGGAGAATGTTTTTTCTTTTACGCAGACAACGTTGAGTAAAACTTCTTGATATTTATCATGTGAAGCGCTCTGAGAAACATTTTTGTAAAGTGTTTATTTTTACATTTTAAATGTAAACTTATAAAATTATTTTACATTGATCCTACATTACTGGAAAACACAATGTTTTCCTTAAATTCAGCTTTGTTGCTGTGTTTCCTAAAAGGAGACCAAACTTACCAGCTAGTGCTGTTTTTAAAAGCTTTTTGGTCACTTTCTTTCTTTCTTTCTTGCACCATTGTGATCAATTATGTAACTCTGATCTGGTGTAGCGCTGCAGGAGAGCTAGATAAATTGCGTGCCATGCTTTCATTTTAAATAAAACATGATGGTTTAAGCCAACTTGTTTAAAGTAGCATTTCCTAATCAAGTCTCATTGCTAAGACCAGAAACCATTTTTATTCTGTATACTAATTCATATAAAGCTAATCATTTTACAATTGGATATTCCCATTTTTAATTATTAAAATTAAACTCTTAATCCTATCGATTTTGGTGATAGAGAACATAGAGGGTATAACCTCTGTAGTTGCTTGTAGCTTGTCACTGAAGTTGAAAACCTAGCACATACTGCTACTTGTCAGGGTTGTCAGGAAGACTGTCTATTTATAATAATATTTATAGACTATCATTGCGTTCTGGCTAACAGCATGTTCTACTTATTGCCAATGAAGGTTTGAAAGCGGCCCCTCTACTTCCCTAAACTGTCTTGAACTCTTGATAAACTTGCTGTCCAGCCATGGTGACTGCTTGACTCTCCAGTGTTGTACACGGGAGCCATGTTAATGCTGAAGATTGCATAATGGATGAACACTGGTTCTGCCTGCTAACAGGAGGGCAGATGTCTAAGTGGCTTTAAATAAAAGGGTTGAAAGGAGGGGAATCAAGCAAGGGCTTTTTGTGTATGCAGAATTTTCAGCCTGTTGAGTCCCTTCCAACAATAGCGTTGGGTAACCTGTCCTAGAAGTCTTGATTATAGAAACGATTCGGCTTGTATTATTTGCAGCACTAACCAACCTTGATTTATCCTTAAGTCTGGGAATGGAGTCTCTCTTTAAAATGCAATTAATTAAAAGTAATTAAATCATTTAAAATAAAGCCCTTCATTTAAAATAAAGCACCCTTCTTTTCCGGAACTGGTTGGCTTTTCTAGGACAGTCTTCCTTTGTCTCCTGCTCAATTAATTATTGAAGAAGGTGCCAGACTATCCTGCGGAGTGCAAACGTAAGGCTGGAAAATACATAAGCAGTGCGAGGCTGCTGTTAACGAATGTTTCTGTTCACTTGTCAGGTATGGGATTATGAGACGGGCGATTTTGAACGAACTCTTAAGGGACATACAGACTCTGTGCAGGATATTTCCTTTGACCACAGCGGCAAACTATTGGCCTCCTGTTCTGCTGATATGACCATTAAGCTATGGGATTTCCAGGGCTTTGAGTGCATCAGAACCATGCATGGTAAGGTATAAAGGAAATTGATTTAGTGATCTATAAGATGAATAGAAATCGATCTTACGTGTTTGATCCTGAAAACTGCTGATGCGAGGGGATACAAAACCAGGATATTCTCCTAAAGGCAGAGAAGTGTTATCTTTAACTGTTTGAGTTCTTTGGGCATAATCACATGTATTATTCCACCAATAGGCACTGCATCTTTAATCCCCTATGCTTGTAGTGTTTCTGAAATCCTATACTGTAATGCTAGCTCAGTGAATTGGTGGCTGTAGGACTTGGTCCTATTTCCCACCAAGATGGGGAAAAAAACATCTAGAAAATTGTGCTGTACTGTAACAGGTAGTTGAGCACTTACGGGAATAATTAAAAGGGGCTTTTCTCACTTTGCTTGGTACACTGAATTTGTGGGCCAGTCACAAGAATTCTCTCCCCCCAACCCCCACATTTTCCTGTGCTTTGAAATAACTTCCTTTCTGCTTCATTCGGGTCTTCAGCATTGGCCACGTAACCAATCAATGACATCCTGTAACAGTCTAGACTTGGCAGGACTCAAATGGAAAATAATCCCATAGCGAGAGAATAGGATAAGTCGCCCGTGCAAGGTTTTAGAAAGAATTTAGGTTGAATCTTATTTGTGTACTATCTTCTGGCTTTGCCAGGAAAAATGCTGCTGCTTATGCAAGCATCTTTACAATAATCGCATCCTTTGGCTATGTTTCAATGCAGTGTCTTTAAATGGCTGTTGGCTGCTTTTACTAAGCTATCAACAGGAGGAAATAGTTCTTGTGCAGATGCTTTTAAAGCAAAAGGGAGGGAAGTTCTTAAGTTGGGACTATTTATCAGTGAAGTATCCACAGCTCCTTAAGAGCCACTGAAAGTTACACCAGTAGGAGAATAGAAATTCCGACTCTGGTAGCCAAAGTGCATGTTGCTGTGTGATACCATTTTTTCTTGCTATATTATTGAGTCTTGCCCACTAGAGCATTTCATTGCTTTTGTACATAGACCAGTCTTTCACGTAGAACATTTGCTTTAAAACTACATTCTGCCAGCTATAATGTGCAGTTGAAAAATGCATTCAGCTTAAACAAAATGCGGCTGCAATACTTTCCCAGTTTCCTTTTAAAAATAGCAATTTAAAATGAATATTACTTGGAAGCAGTAGGAGGTATGGAAAATGTACAAAAACACAATACTTAATTGTTTCTGAGATCGCTTAGTAGCCACCAAGTAAATCTTTCAGTTTAGCAAGGGTTGAAATTTTGTGCATACGTACCTGGCATCCAAGACATTATATAGTTGCCAATGGCCCTCCCCCCTTGTTAGTAACGTGTAATTTGTTGGATTTTTTTCAGTATATCATAGTTACACAGAAGATTGCTTAAATTAATGCTTTTAAACAGTTGGCTTGACAGACTATAGGTTGGAAAACTGCTAATCTTTGTATCCCAGAGCTGTAGAAATTCTAATTGCTTGTTCTGAGGACTTTATATTGCCTCTTAACCTAAATAGTTAAGGAACTAAAATGTGACTACTTTATTCTTTTATGCTTGGTTGTAGATTGTCAATATGGTCAAAGCTTTAAAATGAACATGTCCAAGGAATAGTGTGTGGCTGTCTGTGCATGCTACATTGTGTCTACTCTTGGGAGTAGATTTTTCTGGAGTTCTGATTTTTAGGGGGTATTCCGTGTTAAATTTTTGTTTATACATTTTTACAAGGTGTTCCACTGGAAAAAGAATTGCCATCTTAAAGCATGCCAGTTAATCTTCTACACCTTGATGATGATGATTTATCCTTCCTTACAGGCAGGAGTAAACGGGTGGAGTGGAGAAATTGTGACCAAGGTCATAACAATGAGCTGGTACTTGAGCAGGGATTAGAACATTGATTTTGGCCCTAACTGGATTCTTCTAGACAATGGGGAATCGAGCAGTTACTTCCATTGATGACTTTCCTCAGTTTCTGTAACAGTAATTATGCTATTGTTAGCGGATAACAGAAGTGCCATAAATGTTAATTTAATGCAGTTTCCCTTCTAGCATTGAGAAGGGGTAAATAACTCTCTACTTGCTCTGCATGGCTCCGGATTTTACAAACTTCTATTGTAACCCCCTCAGTTGTCTCTTTCCTAAGCTGAAGAGCCCTAGCCTATTTAGCCTTTCCTTTTGTTCTTTATATGGAAGCCCTTGCATGCCTTAGATAATTTTTGTCCCCTTTCTCTAGTGGCGTGCAGAAGGAACTGCCATCGTTTTTGTTTTATCTTTTTTTAAAACAAATTCTTTTGTTTGGGGCTTTTGTTTAAAAATCCATTCACTTTCATAATTGTTCTTTTGTTTAAAAAGTATTAAATCATTGTGCATGTGCAAGATGGCTGCCAGACAGTTCTGTGCATGCGTGCCCTTTCCTAAAATGGAGGCATTGGCATCACTGCCATTTTGAAAAAGGGCAGCCCATCTGTGTACATGCAGTGGCGGTATTCTGCATGCGCAGACAGGCTGCCCTTTTCCAAAAAGGTGGTGGCGACGCTGCTGCTGCCATTTTTAGAAAAAGGCAGGCAGGCACCGAACCCTCCGGCAGCGCATTCTGCGCAGGCGTGCTGCTGTGCTTCTGTTATCTTTAAACAAAAGCAGATGAATGCATTCAGTCGTTTTTGGGGCTTTAGCTAACAACTGGAGCCCCATTTGTTTTAGTAACTGAAGAGACAATGAATTGTACACCCCACCCTCCGCACTTTTTCTGTTTTTACAATTTCCTTGTTGAGATGGGAAGATCAGAAGTTCATGCGCTATTCAAGATGCAGGCACAGCATAGATTTCTACACACGGAGGACGAGGCACATGTAAAACGGCCTTTGATAAGTGTTAAGCATACTGGACCTGGGCCTGTCCACTTGGTGCAGATAGGACTTCTCCGTTATTAACCGCATAGAAAATGGTGTTACGATCTGGGAGCTCCCCTGCCTGTGCAGGTAAAGGCTGTGCTTGCATGTGAAACCTCCGCCTCCTGCCGGTTTGTCTTCATTGCTGCTGTTCCCTTGTATGAAGAATTGCTTTATAATTCCGTAGTGGTTTCAGGCACACACTTCATCTCCTAAGGTTTGGCATTAAGATTATCCCAGTAAAGGGTCCAGTTTAACTCCGAATGGAATTCCTGATGAATTAGAGCGCAATTTGTAAGTGCATTGTTTTTAATAGAAGCTTGATTTGTTTTTAGGTCATGATCATAATGTTTCCTCAGTAGCCGTCATGCCCAATGGAGATCATATAGTCTCTGCCTCGAGGGATAAAACTATCAAAATGTGGGAAGTCCAAACGGGGTAAGTTCTTGAATAAGCCTCGTCCCCCATAAAGAGAACACAAATGTGAGACTTTCATGCTAATTGATGGGGTCTGCCCCCGGTTTCTCAGGTTCGGAGTCTGGGGTGCTCTTGGACCCACAGCTCCGCCTGGATGCTCAGGTGGCAACTGTGGCGAAGGGAGCGTTTGGCCAGTTACATCCGGTGCGTTGGCTTAGGCCGGACGTCTCCGACTCGGATCTGGTCACGGTCATCCATGCTTTTATTACCTCGAGACTGGATTACCGCAACACGCTCTGCGTGGGGCTACCCTTGGTGCTGGTTCGGAAGCTGCAGCTGGTGCAGAATGCGGCGGCCCGTCTCTTAGCGGAGACGGGCCGACGTGAGCATCTCACACCAGTGCTTCGCTCTCTGCGCTGGCTGCCGGTAGGTTTCCGGGCTCAATTCAAGGTGTTGGTGTTGCCCTTTTAAATCCCTAAACGGCTTTGGCCCCGCCTGTCTGCGGGACGGTCTCACCCTCCGGGTCCTGGAGCAGCCCCTGCGGTCGGCTGGGGCGCCCTCCTCGGGGTTTCCCGGGTTTCTCCGCGCTTTCGCCACAGCTGTAGAACTCCCTCCTGTCGGAGATCCGCTTGGCTGCCGGCCTCCCCTCTTTCCATAGACCATGTAAGACCTGGCTGTTCCTCCAGGCCTTTCCCGAGGGAGATGGGCTGGGGAATGGGGCTTTTACATTGTTTTAATTTAAATTATTATGGTTTATTGTGTTAATGTTTTGAAATGTTTTAATATATAGTGAGATGCCTGAGGCAGGAGGGGGCAGCATATAAATTGTAACAATAAATAAATAATATTCCTATACATTGCGTACAGTTGTCGGGGAAGACAATGACCTGGTGTGTGGCTGGGTTGTGTCTCTGGGGTGTCTGTCCTAGCAGATACCATAAGTGATTGGGCCCTCCGGTTCTGTCACGACTTATTATTTCACCATTTCTTCTTGTTATATGAGCACATGATTTGTCAGTTGATTATTTTAATATTTTTGAGCTGCATGGACTGTACCATATCTATAGCTTCTGAAGGAAGACTGATCAGTTTCTTTCAGTTAACATTTCTGGTATGACCAAGGCATATGACTAATTCCCACCCTTCCCAGTAGCGTCAGTCCTTGGTGTGTAGCCGGGGACCAAAGCTTGGTGGTTGTGTGTACCCTTTCCCTTGTTTCTCTATACTTTGAGTCCTTCCAGTGAAGTTGGTTGATATTGTGTTGGTAGTTCGAGTGTTCTCCTAGATGGCTAAGAAAATGATCTCAGTCCAGACTTTTCTTTGCCTTTAGCATTCAATTCTTCCTCCTAGGCTTCCTGTTTCACTGTTGTGTTTACTTTTTGTCTTCCTCGTTGGCTTATTTCATATGCCCTTTTCATCTGTCTGACTGTCCACTCGCTCAAACACTCCTATGTAGGAGCATAGGGATATTTTCCATTCATAAGTTAGTACTGATTTACAAAGCCCTGCACGGCCTGGGCCCCTCATATCTCGGGGACCGCCACGCCTCAGAGCGATCCCTTCGGTCCACCGGGGGCACCTTTCTGGAGGTCCCCCGTGTAAGACTGGGGGCCACAATGGAGAGGGCGTTCTCGGTGGCCGCGGTTGTGGAACTTCCTTCCGGAGGAGGCTCGCCTGGCCCCGGGCCTGTTGACCTTTCGACGCATCTGTAAGACTTGGCTGTTCGCCCAGGCCTTGGGGGGGGGGAGTGTTTAATTTTTGTGAGGGGTGTTTTTAAATTTGTTTTAATTATTATATTGTAGATTTTGTTTTATGTTTTTAAATTGTTTTTATACTATGTTGGAAGCCACCCCGAGATGCCGTAGGCATGAGGGGCGGCATATAAATAAATAAATAAATAAATAAGTAGCCTACCTTCTGGCCACTCATGTTCAAAAATAGCCCCTGAGCCATAAAACCCGGTGTGTTCTTGTATATATTTTTTTTGCAGCATTCTCTGTGTGTGTAACTTGTCTTTCTTTTGGATAGTTACTGTGTGAAGACTTTCACGGGGCACAGAGAATGGGTGCGTATGGTGCGGCCTAACCAGGACGGCACTCTGATTGCCAGTTGTTCTAATGACCAGACAGTGCGTGTTTGGGTGGTAGCAACGAAGGAGTGCAAAGCTGAGCTCCGAGAACATGAGCATGTGGTAGAATGCATTTCCTGGGCTCCCGAGAGCTCCTACTCCACCATCTCGGAAGCTACAGGATCTGAGGTAACGCAGTCATTCTGGTTAGTTTCCTTTGGAAGGTTCCAGAGTACTGAAGACATCGCCTAATAAACCCTGTCTTTGCATGTATGCTGCACCGAGCTTCGTTTCTTGGTGGTACAGTGTCTAGGACTCTTGTAAAACCTCTATTTCAGCAACAAAGGGAATTTATTGTAGGTGATAAATGTGGTGTGTAATTTGTCAGAATGGCAGGCTAGGATAAATGTCAGGCAAGGTGATCTTATTCACTTTGGCTTAAAAAAACGCTTGAAGCATAACTATAGTCCTTACAGTCAATTGCAAATGTTAGCTGACTTCACCTGTGGCATTTACCTAGAGCTGTGCTCACTCCTGCCCTCTGTTGGCCTTGCTAGACACGCCATGCTGAATTTAGAGAGAGACCAAAATAGCTTTGAACAAGAAGCCAGTAGGAGTTGGGAAGCTGAGAATTACTTAAGCCATAAGGACCCATTCTTGTCTGTGGATCCTAATGGAAACAAGAACACACTGAATAAATCCCCCTGCATCCAAGCAGGGGGTTGGATTAGGGGACACTTGAGGTCCCTTTCCAAGCTGATATTCCATGAATGGTTTCCAAGTGGTGGTAGACGCAGCTTCTTAATAAGAGTGTAGAAAAAGCAGGGACCTGCTGACTGCGTTTTCCACCATTGGAAACAATGGGGGAAATGTAGTGAACATGGGTCTCCAAAGAAAAAGGCATGTCTTGATAGGCTAGGGGGTATGTTTGAATTTTCCCCCCTCATTGGATTCTTCCTGGAAAAGTCTTGGGCCACTTTTCTCGGCATGTTAAGAGAAGTGGCCTGATCGTCTCAAGCTTAGACGGGCATCTCATCCTATAGCAGCCTAAACAAACACTTGGGGAGTATGGATAATTTGGAACAGAGATTTTCCTAGACTTCCTGCTGCTCCATCACAAAGTGCAGGGGTGGGGAACCTTTTTGAGACCAGGTACCATATTGTCGGTCCCCGAACGTGCCAGGGGCCGCACGTCAAAATCAATTGCAAATCAATTTAAATGAATTAAGATTAATTAACAGATTAATTAAAAATCAATCAAAATAACAAGTACATTAATGTAAAGGATCCACCTCCTCAAACACGCTCTCTCGTATATACGTTTGCTTGAATATGTCCTTCAGCCATTTCCTGAGTCTGACATGATGAGACTACATTTTCCAGCATGCCAAATTCAGGAAACGTCTGGCCCTGAAGTGGCAGAGGGACATTGACAAGCAGCATCGCAGGCAGGGTCAGTGGGGGTGGTAGAGCCTCCTTCTCCCCCACCCACCTGCTGAGGGCAGGGGCTCGGGCAAGCTTGGGCTTGCTTCACAGTGCACATGCAGAGCCTGCAAAAATCAGAGTTGGGTGTTGGGCTGCACGATGTTGAAGCAGGGTGGCAGGCCGGAGGAAATGGCCTTGCGGCCTGGAGGTTCCCCCACCTCTGATACAGTGGTTCCAGTGTGTCTCCCATCCTCCCCCCCCCCCCCATTAGTATTTGGCAAAACTAGGATTAACCTTTTCAGTTTGGTTAAGAGAATGCTTGGCTTACTAACCTTGTCAGGCAATTTATAAAGATGTAGTTAACTTGGACACTGCTATCGGGAAAAGTCTGTACCTCTTTTTCTTGCATGTAAAACACCAGAACTATGATTGTCTCCCTAGACTAAGAAGAGTGGTAAGCCTGGGCCTTTCCTGCTCTCTGGATCCAGAGACAAGACCATTAAGATGTGGGACATTAGCACTGGCATGTGCCTTATGACACTTGTAAGTATCCTGTGTCTGCTGCAATCCACACAACTTCCTTAAGGGACTGACCTGAATCCTCTTTTAAGGGTGGCTTCAAATAATATCCTAATTTCAGTAGTCTGAATAAAGCAAAGGATTAAAATAAGAGACACACCATATGATGTGGGTTTTTTTTAAAAGCTGGTACAATTTAAGTAGTAAAACACAAGATGTTTAAGTGACCTGGTTTTCCTTGCTGGAGGATGCCTTGCATAAACACTGAACTAGCATTTTGGCGTTTATTGCGATGTTAGCATCTTGGTTCATCGTGTAGGACTGGAAACTTAAGTTAAATACTATGAGTTTTCATAAAGAGATTGCATTTAACGTAAGCCAGTATGTTCAAAAGAGAAGCTCTTATATGCGTGCTGGCTGTAGACTAATGTCACAGTGCAGGCTGGCTGTATTGCTGACACCTTTAAATGAAAGTTGGGAAACTCCCAACGCCGAACACTCGGGGAGCTGTTGTAGGACAATTTCTGGTTGTAATTGTAGTAAGAGATTCCAGGCAAGGAAGGGTGAGGCCTAATAGCTTCTAGAAAAATGGAGAACCGTACTAGCTTACTTTGCATTGAGACCTCTTGAACTAGTAACAATCTATGTGAATAGTTGAATCCAGAGTTTTCTGTAGACCTGATTATTATTGATTTGTGCTTCTCCTTAAGGTGGGCCATGATAATTGGGTACGTGGTGTTCTGTTCCATTCTGGGGGGAAGTTTATTTTGAGCTGTGCCGATGACAAGACCTTGCGTGTCTGGGACTACAAGAACAAACGATGCATGAAAACCCTCAATGCGCACGAACACTTTGTTACCTCCTTGGGTATGTATTGTTCTACGGGTGTCTGCAGAGTGCTCATTTCTCTGGATTCTTTGTATTTCACGTACGCTCAATCTTAGTGCGGTGTTTGGTCAACGGAAGGAATGGTAGCTGTAAAACGAGGGAAGAACTTCTGCCTTTCCAGGGCAGGTAGTGCCCCCTCTGCTGATCTGTTGAAAAAGCATTTTAACTTTGAATGATGAAAACCTGAAACATCTTACCAACGTTTCCTATGCAGACTGTTACATAGAGCTGCTGTTTTGGAAACATTGTGCAGTGGTCTCATTTGATGCTAATGCCTGAACATTGTCGGTTGTGACAAGAACATGAGTAGATGAGTGCAGAATCATGTGAAGTGGTTTTTGCTGTCCTTCCTGATACTTTTACTGCAGTTCTTCAACTAAACCCTTGTGTCTAGTCAAGTTGGCAATCAACCTGTACATTTTGGCTGGTAAACTAGTGCGCTTTAACTACACTTAATGTTTGGAACCAGGATGTTTTCACGCAAGACAGTTAAATTCAGGCATGAATTGTCTAAGGTGTGAGAGATGTTATGGGGCAGATAACGCCAGACTACTAATTTAATTGATTTTTATCCCATCCTTTTGGGCAGCCAACATTATTAAAAACACACAAAATACAGAAGATAAAACCACTTAAAATACCCATGCCGCCTCTGGCCCCTCCTTGCTTGTTCAATGTCCGGCAAAATAAATGGGTCTTACATTGCCTCCGGAAGATGCTTGGACCAGGCAGGGCTTTGGCAATCCTCCAAGGGAAGGGAGCTGTGGAGCAGCCGCTAAGAATGCTTCTGAGTGCCCAGATCGTATGGGCCCGGGCGAACGATCGAACTTGCAAGAGGGCGCACTCAGCTGATCTTAGAGGCCAGAAAGGGACACCAGGATGAAGGTGGTCCTCTGGATATGTAGTGCCCAGATTTGAGTTTTCTAGGTCTTGTAGCTTCTAGGAAGGGGATATTTCTGTTCCTTTGATTCCGTGTGATGAAGTACTGATTTTCCTCTCGGCTCAGACTCTAGCACAGTTTTATATCAATCGATACGATCGAAGGCTTATCGTAAGGGTTGCATTCCCTTTCTTGTGAGGGTGGGAAATCATTTTTAAAGTTGGGGAAGACAAATATGGCAATCCTCAATCATTTCCTCTATGAATAAAAAAATCTGGTACAGACTGATGTATAAAGTAGGGATGGAACTATTGGCAAAATACCGGTTACCGGTTTTGTCAGGTATCGGTATATCGTTTAACACTGCTGATTTTTGTGGATCTTTAACATTGCGGCCATTTTTAAAATGGCCACAATGTTAAAGATCCACAAAAACGGCAGTGTTAAAAAAATGATATACCGATATCGGATTAATCCGATGTCGCCATTTATCAGCATTATCGGATTAATCCAGCCCCTTAGTCTTGGATGCTTTTTCTTAACATTGTTCATTTACAGGATGATCCTCTACTATCGGGGTCCATGGGTTTTGCCACTGGCTTCAGCGGCAGATGATTTGCATCCTGAACAATACGTTGCCTGGGTAGCTTGGACTTGCTTCTACCATCCACCTGGGCGGGCACCCATCCCTGTTGCAACGAAGCACTACCCCACTTCTGCTGCCACCACCAGTTATTACTCTATTAGCCTGTGCACGGCTTGTTAAACCCTTCTGGTTTAAGAGGACTCCAAACTCTGCATTGATTTTTAACCCAGATTTCTCCTCTTCTTGCAGATTTCCACAAGACGGCACCGTATGTGGTTACTGGAAGCGTAGATCAAACAGTAAAAGTGTGGGAGTGCCGTTGATTGAATTCACATTTGACCCCCCCCCCCTTTTCCTCTGGATGCACTCAGATACCATGGTTACCCATTGAGCTCTGTTTAAATAAATATTGTCCTTTCATGTAAATTATTCTGGATGTAGATTGAGCTTATTAAATGTTACACTCAAAGTATTCATGCATGGTGAATCCAAATTGTATACTGTAAATTTACATACGTTGTCTAGGAGTACCATAGGTTTAAGAACATGGGCTGGCATTGGTCACATCAGACCTAAGAAGGCAGAAGTTGGGTGATTGAATTAGGGGCACTGAACTGAATAGTTGATGGTGTCATTCTCCGTTGGATAATTCGACCTGTTTTTCTTTCTGCTGTCTGTTGGTGCCTGAATTGGTGACCTCAGTTGGGAAAAGTTTTGTAGGGCTCTTTCAGAAATGTGTATCTATGTAACATCACTTAAGTGTGCTTAACTCTCTAACGATACTAGACAATAAGGCTGCAATTCAGAACCTTTGGAACCTTATATGTAATTAATGGAAATTTAAGTAAACTTTGGAACTTTTGTCACAACACATTTTGCCAAATCAATAGAAATATATTTGTTTTGGCCTCCTATCAAGTAAAGGTTGGTATATTTATGTAACCGTTTCTTAAACCTGAAATAAGAGGTGAAATCTCGGTAGTTGCAGATACATAACTTTTTTTTTTTTTAATTGGGTCATTCAGCAGATTAGACTACTTTGTAACACTTGGAACTTAAATGTTTCCATGCTAGGGGTGTGTGTGTGTGTATATACACACACTCTCTCTTTTCAGGAGTTTCCCCATGCTACTAGAACATAGCACTCTGACTTACAAGTAGAGCTTAATCTCCCCATTGAACGTCATGGTACAGCTTCCTGTTTGCTTTTGATGTGATCCTTTCCAATAGTAGGGATGTGCAATGCCCATCACACAGTGATACTAATCCAAGTATGTTCCCTCCTGTATTTTGTGTGTGTTGGGGGGGATGTAAGAGTTTTCTCAGTTCTCTCCTCCAATATTGGAAACCATTTTTGAAACTGTAAGGCTATCTAAAATATGACAAGATCTAATGAAGCTTGAGCATCAACGTTTACTAGGATACACAACATGCACAGAGATCGTAGTGTGCGGTATTGAAACCTTTACAAGAAGGCACTGAAAACAGCTTGGAATATAGATTTCCTTCTAACATGTTGGACTTAAATTTCGAGACAAGCTTCTAAGAAAGTAACTTCTTGGGGTTTTTTTGTCTTGCAATTGAACTGCCCAGGTGTGGGAACTGTACTATCAAGGAAATAAAAATCTGATATGGTAATTAGTGTGTCCATTTCAGTGTAGAGAAAATTAATTTGCATATCCCCAAAATTTTGCGCTGAAGCGACGGTTTTAATCGGCATTTTTGACAAATTCCATTGTAGATAATTACGAATTCCGTTACTTACCGAACTAACCACGTTGTCTTTTTTAAAAATCCACTTTAAAATTTGCAATATAATGAAGTACCAGTCTGACATTTTTAACACTTGAATTTATCCTGTGCTTTGTTTTATTCATTTTGTTAAATACATGGCTTTTAAAACTGTCCCTTTTTAAAGAGAGAAGTTACCATGGCAAACACTAGGGTCTCAGGTGTGCGCACCTTGAGGGTGGAGTGTTAACTTCCTACAGTAACACACAGAGAAGGGGCCATTCAACCACAAGGAGGAATTTGATTTGGGATGGGTTCCCCTCTAGATAATGCCTCTGGGAAGGTAAGAAACTTGAGAGCGAGGCTAATTTGTTAAATCCAGTGGTTGATATCATTCAGGATAACATGGGGGGGTGTTTTTCTTTCACTTGTAAGCCTCACATAAATTTGAATTCTTTACTTTGTGTTTATCTATTTGCTATTTATTTTGTCCTGTTCTGAGAACTTCTGAACACATAAGCGGTGCATTTCAAAGCTACTTTTTAATATATCTGCAATTGTAAAGTAATTCTTGGTAGGATGTAATCGACTTGAATTTATTTAAGGGTAAAGTAATCCATACATGTGTACATAATTCATAAACGTGACTGAGAAATGGAAGGTACCAATGATGTAGAACTCATCCCCTGCTTTTCTTCCCAGGCAGCATCTAACAATTTAGGAGGACAAAAGTAACTGAACAAGTTTTGTAAGCAGCATCTTATTTGCTTGAAAGCAAAACGTCCTGCTGAATACATAAACTTGCAACAATGTCAGTTTTCAGTCTACTCCTTTTAATAAGCAGTGAACAATCTCAGGGATGATCTTAGAAAGGATCAAAAGTGAAAGCCCTGTTTTTTAAAATAAAAAAGTGAAAATCGCAACACAGGATTTGGAGGGTTTCTGGTAGCATTACCCCTTGATATTGCACTGTTTCTCTCTTCTCACTGTGGTTTTTTTCCAGTGTTTGGTCAGCTGTCTAATCCTGTGCCTTTCCTGTGAGGAGTACAATAATGAGGTTACTGGTTGGGATTGGAGAGTTCAGAGGTTACTGCTGCTGTGTCACTTTCCTTGTGCTAACATTGGCATGTATTTTTAAAATAATAAGTAATCTAGAACTAAATTCCCATCTAGGAAAAACCCCAATCACTTTTTTTGTTGAAATAAGTGAAACAGACAGACATTCCAGTGCCATGTGAACTGAACGTGCCCCCCTGAATGCATCCTTGAAAGTGCAAAACTCATTGTGGTTTCGACATGATCTGAAAGTTGATGTTCTTCTAGCATCTTGCACTTTAGATGATTTAAAAAGCCGTCCTGCTTTTGTGTATGGTGTGACCAATGATGTGCCCGGGGCACTAATCATTAAAAAACAAACTAGTTGCTAGCAAGTTGTCCGAGGGCTGTGAAGCACTGTAGTATTTTGAAAGCTTTGGCTATAGCCTCACCAAGCCCGGTCTACTTTTACTGTCGGTACCCTGCTTCTCCTGTTTGCCTCTTTCTGTTTTTATGTGAACTGCCTGGTAATATCACCCTTAAATAGTTTTTTCTTTCCCACCCCTTTTGACGGGGTGAAGGGAGCTCTGCAAAAGCTATTTAAAAGGAAAAAAACTGTTGACAGTGGTGGCTTGATAATCCTTAAACATTGGAGTACAAAAAGTTGTGGAATTGAATGAAGGATAAAAGAAGGCACTTAAAGTGGCTACATATTTTCTGTCCAGCTGTAAATAAAGTCCAGGGTATTGAAATGAAGACTGACCAGCGCAAAAAGCCTCTGTTAGTGGAGGAAGTAAACATATACAATTGTTAGGAAAACTGTTTTTTGGAGGGGGGGGGCTGGGGGGGGGCGAGGATTGACAAGTCACAACTGGATTTAACTGCCCTTTTAATCTTTTTCCAGCTGTAAATAAAGTCCAGGGTATTGAAATGAAGACTGACCAGCGCAAAAAGCCTCTGTTAGTGGAGGAAGTAAACATATACAATTGTTAGGAAAACTGTTTTTTGGAGGGGGGGGGCTGGGGGGGGAGGATTGACAAGTCACAACTGGATTTAACTGCCCTTTTAATCTTTTTCACTGTCATGTAAGTAGCTGCTTTCTTGTCCTACCTGTCTTTCAAGCTTCCCAGAGTTTATTCTGAAGATGTTAGTGAAATCTTCACCTTTTTAGAAGTGGATTCTGACACTGATATGAAGGCAAGCATCATTCCCCCCCCCCTTCATAAGAACGATGTAGAGGTTGCAATTGGAGAAAACAGTTTTCCCCAGACTGTAGGCGTTAACTGAAGATATTGACACAATAAAACAGAATCAGTAAAAGAATGTATATAATACTGCTCTGTGTTTTACAGTAAGATTTGTTGCTCAGACTGTGTAAAACAAAATTTATTCATGTTTTCTGCATATTAAAAAAATCTTATTGTACCAATTGGTAAACTATTAAATGCATATAAAACTAGACTGGCTTCCATTTCCTTGGATGTGATTGTGTTCAGAATAGAGCCTGGGGTGTTACTCTAGACTTTAATCTCTTAAATGAAGCACTGAATAGTCTGTTTTCTATAGAGAGGCTCACTTCAGCATTGGCTTAAAATTTCTTCTGCCTTTTTAAAACTCCTTTTTATGATATCAAACTTCATCTAATCCTCCTAATGTTACTGCAGAGGCTTGTAAGTAAGACCTTTGCTTACTAGTGAAATAGTTTATCCTTTCCTGTTAACACCTTATTGCATAAATAGGTGCTTTTCTAACAAACTTGTTTAATGTTTGGCCAGACTAAGACTGTGCCAGTTTGGGAATTAAGCATATTGAAGTGTTCTTTGCAACAGTTTTATAGCTCAAATGCAGTGGTGCGTGTCCACTGAAATCAGTTTGTTCTCCATCTTGAGGGCAGCTCTCAAAGTTGTAAAACAGCCTCTTAAGCAACTTCCCTACTCTGCCCTAGAAACAGCAGTGTTGGTACCCTAGCACAAAGGGGTTTCAAGTGCCATTTATTTCACAGCATGCTCCTGTACCACCCAGCTGGAAAAGAGAAATAGGTGGTGGCCCTGGGTTAAGGATTACTGCACAGCAAGGAGTGGTGATGGTCATATTGTCTGCTTTTGGGTGCTTTATCTGAAGGGAACATTGACCGACTGGAGCTGGTTCATAGGAGGGCAATGAACATGACAAAGGGTGTGGAAAGGTGCAGGAATAGACTAGAGGAAGGGGTTGCCTTCAACTAGTTAAAGGGCTACTATGAGGAAGAGGGCAGGAGTAGCTGGACCTTGTAGTGTCTTACCCCTGAACTAAAGGGCAACAGAATAATCAAATCAGAAGGGTAACATGCTACAACAATCTTTAGATGCTAGTTGTCACTTGCATGCACTTCCTAATATGATTTGGTGCAGTGAAAGGCAATGTAAAGGGGAACATTATTTAAAGGTGATGCATAGTTGAGTAGATAGTATCAAGGGCTGAGCAGAAAGACTTTGGCAGCTTATGGAGCACTTAGCCCTGAACAATTAGTGTCTGCTTGGCCCTGCACTTGTCATGTCAGTGTTGGGGGGGCTGTAGTTTTTAACATGTATTGCCTAGGTCCAGGCCTAGCCACCCTCTACATCCCAGCAAGTTGGATTTCACAAAATGCATTGCAGAGTCAGTGTACAATTTCTACAGTACTTTTAACTTGCACTTTAATAAACTACTGCTATCTTACATTTTGGCATAAGACAGTAACACAACTTTCAGGCCATTGAGGCTTAGCTCTCACCCCCTTTGTCCTTGCAGTCCTGTGCTTGTTCACCTGGAAATCTATGCTGCCATCCCTTGTCCCAGTGCTCACAGCAAGCTTGAGCTTGGATGTTCTCTCTAAAAAGCACCAAGATGTTTCAGCTAACCTTTCACAAAAAAGAAAATTGGCCTGGGTTTTATTTTTTAGGGACAAACTTATTGCACCAGTACTATACTGTTATGACAATTCACCCTTTCAAACAGTTCCAGGTGCTTGTATGAAAGTCAGTTACATAGTTGGTCCTTTGCCAAACGGAAACTGGGCAGGCTAACCCCAATTAACAGGAAAGGAAATAGATTTGCCCGAGCTCTGAGGCTAGAGTGTGAAAGCAGTTCTGGGGGAAGAGCACTCCCTAAACTCCCACAAAAGATTATTTTGCAGAGGGGCACTTTACCAAAATTAATTATTTCAACTGCTATGGAGCAAGGCTAATTCAAGTTGGATTCAAACAAGGGATTGGTTGGGAAGCCATATCCATCAGGCCACCCTCTTTAAAAAAAAGTAAAAGTTCAACAGGTGATTTAAGTATTTAATTTATATAAATACAAACCAACATTTGAGACAGACTAGAAGCTGGCTATTAGGGATGTGCAAACAGAAGGCAGTTTGGTCATTTGGTTTGAAACCTGAGTTCAGGTTCAGTTTGTCAGAGTTTAGCCAAACATCTGAAAATAGCAATACTGATACCAAAGATTTTTTTTTCAGTATCTTTATCATTTGGCCCTGAACACACCCCTGGTGCCAGGAAGCCTGCGCCTCAGCTGCCGCCTCTTTCATCACATTTTTCCCGTGACCAAACGGTTAAGCTGAGTTCAGTTCAGATGTCCAAACCACCTTCACACATAGTGGATCCTACTTGTTTGCACAAGGGTTAATTTAAGTGTGAGGCAATCATGAGCAGCAGCCAATCAAATAGATACTTCCCTAGTGCATGGGGAGACAGGTTTCAGTTATCAATTCAGCTAAGTCAACTGACCCCTCAGAAAAGCTCGGATCATTTATATAGCACCAGCAATAAGATAGACACTGTCCCTGCCCAAAAGCTTATAATCTGGAGACAGCAAAGGTGGAACAGAGCCAAGGGAAGTAACATGAGGATGTAGGAACTCAGGTACATGTTCTTGGCTTGGTTGCAGTAAGTTGGGAGTTTACAGATAACAGGCAGGATAATCCTACGTGGGGATGGTTAGCAGAAGAGGGATTTGGAGGGTGGGGGCACTGTTCTGCCATTGCACAATGGCCATATCTGAGCAGTTTCTAGGCCTCCATGATTGATACATGGAAGAATTTAAAGGATCGGTTGGAGGGGCTAAGGGGAGAGAACTGGCCTCTGCCATACTCACAATTCAAAATGTATTGATACCTGGAGCTAATTATAGCTTAAAGCATAAGTAGATTACCAACCTGATATTTATGTTGTTGCCCTTTTAGATGGCACCAAAACTGCTGGCTCCTTTCTTCCCATTGCCACTAAGTCAAGGAAAGCAGTAGCTATTCAAATGGAGGCATCAGCTAAAACTGAATGTGCTATCCACTGCCATTTCCCCCCAACCCAATTTTACCTTTTCTCACAGTTGCCCAGCTCATCCTCTTTGTTGCTGAAAGCTAAATGTCTACAATGATGATTCAACACAGGGCAACCTCTTAAATTTAGGTTGCTTGCATTCTTTTCCAAACCTTACTTAGCATCGGTTCAGTGCTGTTCTGTTCATCTCACACACCAGAAAACATCAGAGACCTACAATTTGAGTTTAGACAGATGTTAAGGCAAGTGCATGCTTCTGTTTCACTACTGTCATTTTGTCCATGTTGCCCCAGCACACAGTTGGTTGCTAGGAGCACAATCCTAAACAGAGTACTCTTCCAATTCTTGGATGGAAGACAGAGCTAGGACAAGGGTTCTCTTTACTGCATTCTGAAATTGGGCTAATCCACCATAAACTAGTGGGTGGTAGGGTTAGTTGCTGGTGCACGCTGCATTTTGAAGCAGCTTTGACCTAAATGGTCAAAGTTCAATCTGTTTTTAAAATGTCTTGTTTGAAAGAGAAAAACCAAAGTGGCTCTATTTTGGAAAACAAATTTGTTTTCCTGCCTTCTAGGAGCAAAGACTACACACTTCAAACACCTGTTTCCTATGTCCTTTAACAGCAAAACAAGCAGTTACAAAGGCAGCATTTGCATGGGAGAATCCCGATTTTCACAGGTGCTGTGCAATGCTGTGTTGTTCCATCTACTGGGCTTCCAAAATCCTATTCCCAAGGGGGCTTTCATTCAAATGGTGCTTTAAAATTAAACAGCCAAGGAAGAAGCAGAGAGGTGCAAGTGTCAAGGACCCACATTCCCCACAGTTGCCAATAGGGAAAGTGCAATCCCCAGCAATAGGATGCCCCCTTGGAAAAAGTTAGATGCAATTTTCAAAGCAAGGTGTCCTAACACTTACAGTGGGCACTTTGACATTTCACGGGCCTAATGTTGAAATGCCACTGCTCTGACGCACCCTAAAATTAAGAATACCAACTACTTTTCCACCCCAGGAGAGTACGCAACAGTCCTCCTAAGCTGCTTTATGCAGAGTTCCTGTTAGCAATAAGCAAAACCTTTAACTGCTTACAAAGAAATAAAAGCTCTTCATCCACTACTTTGTACATTGTTTTATTTAAAAGGCGTTTGAATTAATGGACTAGAACTGGAAGACATTACCAAAAAAAAAGAAAAACTGTGGAAGATGCATAGTCATTTACTGAACACTTTGCAGGAAATTCCATCTCTTTCCCCCCCCCAATTGAGAACAAGTTTCCTTTTGAAGTTGCCTCCTGCTTTGCCCATACTACAGCCAGGTAAGTGGAAGCAGCTCCCCACCCCACAGTACGGATCTCTAGGAAGGTCGTGCAGGAAGCCAAAGGGTACAGAATTCCACTCCACCCCGACAGTCAAAGCAGCAATGCAAATTAGCTAAGCTATAACCACAGGACACCTCTCCTGGTATGAGATGGTTTGGGGGACTTCCAATCATGTCTCACGTCTTTATTGACTTGGAAAGCAAGCGACAGACATTCAGCTGTGTCAGCAATACCCCAGCCTGCATCAGACACAGCTGGTTTGACTTGTTACTGCCCTAGCAGGGAACACGCTTGGGTTTATTCAAAAGGGGATCAATAGTCCTTGGTTGGCATCTGCCATTTCAGTAACTAACCTCCATTGCCAGCAATGGAGGCCTTGCCTAGGGGACAGTCTTAAACCTAACAAAGCAAAAGGAAAAAATGACAAATTATCCAGAGCATTCAGTGCCACATCATTTAATAGAATTATTTCATCAAGAGGAAAAAAAAAAATCCTAAATTTTAGGTTTTGTGACTAGTTGGAACTCATGATTCGAACCTCTTAACTTTACAGATTAAAGTTGATTAAATCTGAGCCACTGCTGTTCATTGAGCTTTATTAAAGTATCTATTTTTAAATCAGCAATCCTCTCCCCCTCCCCCCAACATCCCTGCCAGACCCCCGAGCTCTCCCCCAAATATTCCAGCCCAGGGCTCCTTCTGAAGTCAATCCAGTTCACTTCAATGCCAAGACCAAATCAAAGCAGATATAGGCACTGGGGTTTTGCCATTATAAAAACAGAGGTCGATACTTCTAGGTGGCTCATTTTGTTTTTAAACTCTGACTCTTTGGCTGTAGTTTCCCTAGCCCGAGCAGAGAGAGCGTTTCAGTGTCGTATGAAAGTCAGACCGTGGACATTTAAACCAAAACTGAGCCATCAATGAAAAGCAGGAAGAAGCGGTCAAGAGAACCAAATGGAGCTCTCCTCAATGTGGAGGCAAACGAAAGCTGTACATGTTCCCTCCCAACTCTGTACAGGTTCCAATCATTTTAGATTGATACAAACATGGCTGTTTTAGTAGCGACCGGCAACAGCATTCAACTCAGGATGAAAGAGAGAGGAAGCCGAGAACTGGGCGTTTCTGCGAAGCAAGTGGCCGCAGTCAACATAAAAACGACCTGAGAAATGTTCTACCTCAAGACGGTTCCATTTGGAATTCACATCTATGTACACAGTAGAAATGGATCGATGATACACACACACGCTCAACCCCCCCCCCCCC